>DWTS01000084.1:0-14974 GCA_018250615.1 Oechydrus chersis rufus | reverse complement strand
AATCAAGTTACATCGGCTTTGTGTGCCCTTTTGGCTGAGGTTGGCCGGGAGAAAAAATCCGGCGGAAAAAAACTTACCGTCAGGCCCGTTTCGCTAGGTTATTAGAATAATGAAGAAGACTTTATCAACAGTTAGACATTACCAGTATGTGGCCAAGGAACACGGTGTGCGCCCAAGCTGTACGAGGTAGACCGTGCATATGGAGGAATGGTGCTGTGCTGATGATGCGACAGAAGAATCAGTGGAGTCTGGTATGATTGTTCTTTTTTATACATGTGGGATGTTTAACAAAATAAAGCTGGATTCACTCCACAAATTCGCACTGGAGCAGCGTGATGGAGTATGCTCCAGGCTTTCTCCATTTGTGAGGAGAGATCCGTGCTCAGCAGTGGGCCATTAAAAGGGTTGCAGGCAACTAAGGCTACTTTTAGTTTAAAAAATTAGGGTTCCGCGAGGAAAAAATGAAACCCATGAAATATAATTCCACCCGAACGAAGTCGCGGGTGTCAGCTAGTTTACAAATATGGTTTCATCAAGGTCAGACCGTGGTCGTCAATCTTACTTGTCCCTGTCGCGGTACTGACGTCTCGATGTATGAGGTCAATAAAGATCGTATCGGCTATAGTAGAATCCTGCTGATTCTCCGCTGGGTGCTCTTTCATTGTATTAAGGCGAAGATATCCTTATTATTTTGCTATTAACATTATTATAGGAGTTATGCTATGAGTAAAACACGGGTAAACTCAAATTTAAATAATTTTATTCAAAGTAGATTCGTATAGAATTTCTTTTGAAGGGCGGAATTTTGGAAACATTACGCTATAGATAAGAAACGGCAAGAAACTCCATACATGTACTATTATCAATATTCTCAAGAATAAGATCAGAATTTACATCATTTTATATATTAGAATTGCGGAGCTGGCGTTACATCTCAAAGCTTTACTTCAAAAAGTGATTGTGATTCGGTTTCCAGACACAGATATCTTAACCATGAATTCAAATTTTCGTTGTCTTATACCTAAGGTGTTTGTGTTATTTTATGTACACATGTGGTGCCTAATCTATATAGATAATCGATATTTAAAAGTTTTTGTCTGTCTGTCTGATTGTTCCGGATAAACTCCGAAACGGCTACACCGATTTCGACGGGAGTTTCAGTGGTAGATAGCTCATTTTATAAGGCGTAACTGAGGTTAATTTTAGTTTAGAACAAAATTAGGGTTCCGCGGGGAAGAATAAAAACCCTGAAATTTAAATTTACCCGGACGAAATCTCAGGCATTATCAGCTCGTGCTGACTAAAATTAATTTAAAATGTAAGAAATTTTATAATCGTCATAAGTCTTTAAATACTTCATCGCTAATATGAGAAATCGCGATTTTGTATGTTTCAAAGCATCTATTTCCATAAATATAATCCTGCAGAGCGTAGTTCGTACTAGTGGACATGCGTGAATAAGCACAAAAACTTTAAGGTTTTTATAAAACACGAAGAGAAATAATACACACATTCGCTCGACAATTCAACTCGCTCACGTACGAATAAACTGCTCCACAATGAACTCTACTTGATATGAGTACGAAAAAGATTTGATATAAAAATCTTGATATAGATTTTTTGTAAGGCTCAACAATTTTGTTTAATAAAACGATAATACCAAAAGCAAATATTCGAAATGTCACTTAAATAAAATAGTAACTAATAGTTAATCATATAAACGTAGGTATTATGTTAACAAGCCCGTTATATTATGATGAATTATCACGATTAGGCAACCTCAAGTAGAAAAGTAATCCTCTAAGCTCGAACTTCGACCCATCACGGCTGCACTGAAAATCAGCGCTGTGCCACAACACAGCATTAAGCTGAGTGCAGACCGATTTGGAGGGGCACAGTTTATGTACGGTACGGTAAGGTAAGGTCCTTACCTTTTATTTTATAATTATTATTTTAATTTTATATATACATTTTTTTTTCTCTCTCTTTTGGTTTTTATTTTACATGTATTTTTATGTTCAAAATTAATATAAGAATACTTTTGTAAACAGTGTGTAACGTGTAGCCTCCAAATAAATATATCTTTCTTTCTTTCTTTCTTTCATTATTATTGAGTAAAATGCTAAAGGCATTCAACACATCTATAATATGTATAGGTATCAACCTAATACAAGAATCTATTAAGTTTCCAATTCCAGTAAAACTCATCATTATAGAATCGAAGTATTTAAATTGCATATTCAAAACGCATTCAACACATCTATAATATGTATAGTATAGGTATCAACCCAACACAAGAATCTATTAAGTTTCCAATTCCATTAAAACTTATCATTATTATACGTAGACATTTTTAAATTGCTCATTCAAAAGATATTCAACACATCTCAGGTATGCAGTTTTCCTGATTTTTCCGTCACCGTAAAACAAGTGATAATTAATTTATAATACACACATAATTTCGAAAAACCGGATGTGTGTGCCGGGGGCTCGAACCCGGATACCCCGAGTACCCGATTCTTAACCAATAGGCTATCACTGACCTAATCCTTATCATTCTGAGAGGAGGTCCGAGCCCAGCAGTGGGACAGAAGTGGTTTGATAATGTATCGGTATCGACCCTAAACAAGTATTAAGTTTCCAATTCCAGTAAAAATCAACATTATAAAGTACGTAGACGTTTTTAAATTGCTTATTCAAAACATATTCACAACATCTATGCATAATTATTATAAGGTATCAAAACTCAAGGTTCCGTTGAGTTTCCAATCCGAGTCTGAAAGACGGGGCTCATTCTGTGCCCATAATGAAGGTGTAACGAGGCACACGAACCGTACCGCTTAATAGAGTTAAGTCGGAGTCGCGATGTGTACGATTATAATTTATTATGAATAAATGAAATATTATAAACGCATCGGCGCACCGCCCGACTGCGCCAGTGGCAATGGCGTTTGCTTTGTTCGGCTAGGGATGGGATGTGCGTTGAGAATATCGATATAATAATAATAGCGATTTTTAAATTTAAAGTCTCACATTAGGATTCCCCGGTCGGGTATTCCATGGGCACGCCCGTATACAGAAACATAGAGATCTATAAGAATATACTTGTGATATAAATAAATATCGGAATTCAAAATTCGATTTTGCGCAGTAAGTGACTAGTGCGTCACGCGAGCGTTTTGATACTTATTGCTACTGATGTAGGCCTGGTGTTGAATGGTATTTTCCCTTCAAGATTTCTACGTTCAACTTCAAGAAAGATTGACAATAATGCGAGGTTGTATGGTACTACTCCTTCTCCGTCTCTCCCTGTTGTGATAGCGGAGACCTAGGACATCGGGGCGTGACCGGGGTCCGAGGTCACCATCCCGTCATATTTCCCGGAAAAAGAAAGAACACATTTTGATCTGCGATTGCGCGCTAGTAAACCGAGCATTATCGCGACGCATCAATAATATAAGGCATTATTTTGTCCGAGTGCTTACAGATATTTTTACCGGAATGCAATAATTGCTTCAAGGAAGAAATAGATGTGGCTATGGTACTCTCCTAGGAGTTGTGGTTTTAATCATGACACCACATCACCTAGTCACCGGCCAGCTATGTACCGTAAGATTATTTTTGCACTTGAATGGATCGGTTGCTTCAAACATTAATTTGTATGGAAACAGCTTGGTAGATGTTCCAAACTTAAATTTAGCTGTTGATTTTGCAAAATAAATATGAATAATAATAATGTGATAGTCGTGAAACCATCTCGGAATAATAATTGACAAACGAGTTAGTGATTAACTCTTATTATTAACTGGTATTCTTAACTCATCCTCTATAAAGCAGCTTTGAGCTAGTTAAAGGTTGAATGTATTTTAACGTTTTTGTAGTCGTAAGAAAAACCAAATGCCCAAAAATTGGTCAACGAAAAACAGAAACTCAAGTCAATATTTATTTCAAAAGGCCACATCGATATCGATATTAATTTTAAAAGGCCACATCCCTATCCCCTCTAGCAGCCGACTTCCTTCATACTCGCGAGCACTCGTTCGTGTCGTGCCTTTGTCGGGAACAATTGTCGGCAAATTAGAAACGAATTGAGTTATTTAATATCAACTGGTAATACAGTGCTCCCTAATTGTTTATTACACAGCCCGTGCAAAGGATGTCTTGTATGAATATACAAAAATTTGATTGTAGAATACATGTTTGAAATTTATTATGTTTTTGAAATGAGAATCGATGTGTGAAGCGAGAGTTGTTACTCTCTCTTTTGTTTCATATCGATTTTATACGTACTTAGACTTTTAGCGAGGTTGTGCCAATTATACTGTTTCAATTTATATTAATCTGATAATGATGATAATAGTTTTTTTTTACTTTGCACTTTTGCCTGCCTGCAACCCTTTTAATGGCGCACTGCTGAGCACGGGTCTCTCCTCACAAGTGGAGAAGGCTTGGAGTATACTCCACCACGCTGCTGCAGTGCGGATTGTAGTATCTAATCTTTATAATTTACGATATGTGTGCTATTTTGGATTATACGGGGTTTCAGAAAAAACATATCAACTTACAAATAAATAGTTTTACACTTTGTTTACAGAAATGGATTTTGTGGTGTTTTGGTTTAGTCATGTTAACAGCCACAGAAGCCAAAAATGTCGCATGAGGCTCCGTCTATATCGGCGAGCTGAAAGTTTCGATTCTTGTAAATCTAAATGATGAGTTTAGATAATTTCTACGTATTTGCGTTTGTATGTATTTGTATGTCTTATAGCAATTATAATCCTACAAGTGCTAAACGAGGATATATTTATTTAAGTAGATGCTGTTATCGACCCAATATCTACTGTTCCACTGTTAGGATCGGGTCTCTTTTTAGAGTGAGAATTATAAGGTTGTATTCTACTTCACTGACGTAGTGTGGGTTGTGCATACCTTTGATAACATTTTGCATGCATTCTTTCCTCACGTTTCGTAACCGAACCCTTCGATAGGGGATCGCAATTCTTAAACACTAGGATATCATTGCAAATCAAATTAAGATAGCGTTTAAATAAAAGCCAGTGTTTCAGGTAATGTTTATTCCAGAGCACATAGTATGGACAAGAGCGCGCGCGAGGCGCCCGCGGAGACGCAGAGCTGAACGGTCGACGCGCGCGCGCATGCCGTACGCGGCGCACTCCGCAACCACCGTCGTGTTGCACGACTCCTGCAAGACACGACACTTATTTAGGTAAACGGTCAGCCGTGACAGGAGTTGGGTAACGGATTAAAATAACTGCTCGTTGTTAACTGCTGGCTTACTGTTATATGCTATAGATTCAAGAAAAAAGCTTCTCCCGTTTATAGACGAAACTGTTATCCTTGTTTCACTACGTTTGTTATAGTACAGTGTAATTAATTCGGACATAATATCTGGGTTCTATTCTAAGGATCTTAATGGGGAAATCTTGCTATTATATGAGCGGAACACAAGTGCAGGTGTAATGGAGAATCTTGGGGAGATGCATGTACATATATAACGATGTATATAAATTCGTTTGTGTGGAACTGAATTGTTATCCGCGGCAGACGGCAGGCATTAAACTATGCAAGTTAAAATTCTACTATTGCTAAATTTCCTTGTAATGTAAGTAATCTGTTTCGGCAACTTTTATATACTAACTAGAATGTATGCGAGTTATTTGCGGTCAACTTCAATGATGATTTGATGAGCAGGTTGAAGAACTTCACCGCAAAGCTAAGGCTAGTAATCATATAACACTGTTATTTAAATAAACGTTCGGAAACGTGAGCTGAATTGTACAACGAAATATAATTGTTCGCTGCTCTCGTACACGTCAATTATGAAAATTACTTCTACTATATGCAACGAGCTTGAGTAACGAGATTGTGGTGGAAACGGTCAATTAATATTCCACTTTTAGAAAAATAAAAGTCTTTAAATTATAATGCACTATTTTTCTACATTTTGTGGGTATCATAATTAATATTTATTATATTTATCAACTGTTTACTTTTGTCGTTGTTAATTTTTTTTCTTTCTAATATATTTTATTTAAAATTTTTGTTTAACTAGTTATTATTTCTGACATGGATTGGTATATTCGATCCCGGCAAGGAATTCAGTCAGTACTGTGACAGTCGCTACTTAATACGCGGTAGCTTGCTTGCTCCTTCGCAATTCTTATAGGTACATAAAAGCTGTGGTAATTATATTCAATGTATGATTCGTCTAAATTCTTAAAAGGTACTTAACGACAATAACTAATCTTAACTTTTTTTGTAGGGAGATTGTTACATGGTTGTCATAATTGATTGATTGGTTTGATTTAAAATAAATTCATCTAATATAGCTAAATATTTACCTTGTAATGATTAAGTTGTACTTCATTATACGGCGCTGACCATCCGGAGAAACCGGCAGATCCAAGACTAGCTAGAGGATAGTGATTAAACGCAGTTAATACTCTCTTAGTTTGCATTAAACTTTTACTATAATAGCCTACAGGACTAACCATTGCAGTGCTTACTATGTTGCGTGCCAGTTTAGGAATGGGCACTTTCTTATTACATTTGTGCTTTTCTATCTCGTTACGAAGACCTTCACCGTTCTCTTCATTAAAATTATCTATATCACCTATTAATTCTATTTCTTGTATACCTAATTGTCCGCTTTCCTGTATCCGAACATCGTCTCGTTTTACATAAATTCTACTTTTATTAATATTAACATTTCTAGGCTTATATTTGTATACATCTTGCATAAAATCAAAAAAGAATACATTTTGAACTAAAATAGCGGAATATCGCTTAGGATCCCAACCTTGACGAGTTAAGCGTTTTAAAAGACTGGATAATGTGTATGCCACTTTCGGTAAGATTATTTCATCTACGTCTAAAGGAGTTATGTATTCTGATTCTTTTATATTTCTATACAAACAGTCATTATAAGTTATAATGTGATCTCTGCGACGTTGCCACAGCGATCTATCGGGCTTATGTTTAATAGGAACTTGGAATAATCTAACAAAACCTTGTTGCTGATAATACAACAACACATTCTTCATTTGATTAGTTAATGTATCTATATAAATATCTATTATTTCTACGCCGAGTACTTTATTGGTTTCTATCCATTCGATCAAATTCTGCGAGATGTCTTTATCAAACATCATATCTTTTACACAAACGGTGAAAGTTCTCTTGCTGTAATCGTGCGTTGGTTGAACTACGAAGGCATTGGTAGGGTCATCACATGGCTCGGTTACAACTGATACTATTGAAGGACCGTCCAAGGGTTCAGTTAAGGGACACGTCAGTAACATAGGTGTATCGACTTCCGAAGATGTCGTATCCCATTCATGCCACCAAATAGCAAGGGGTTTTGCGGCCACCACTTCTACCGTATCCTCATCTTTGATGTTGAGCGAACGGGTTTGACAGAACAACGGCTCCTCCGCAGATATGTTTCGACCTGAAACAATAAGACAATCAAGAAAATAAAAATGTAGCTAATAGTATTTCGATGAGATGGATTGTCTTTGTTTATTATTGCTTCAGAGAGTTTTGACCTGGAGTCAAAAAATCTTTATTAATGTTAAAGTAACAAATACCTAATATTTTGATATTCTTATTACATAGGTACGGAATTATCACAATCCATCCAATTTTTGTTTAAAATCAGTTTTGTTGGAAATCTCCGAACAGAATAAAATCTTTAACATGTGGCGCACGACGCGTGGAACAGTGTGATGTAGTTTTAGTTTCATACCTATAAATGTCCATGATATTCATAAAATCAGTAGATTGTTAATGGACTGCAAACTTCATGTAAAGTTATGAATAGGTATTTAAAGTCACATTTTTTATATATTTTTAGTTCCATTACAGAAATTATCAAGGATCTTTTCAACCTCATATCTGTGCAGGATTTTGTCGTGACAATAAATTTGATTACAATCTCAAAGCTTTCTACCATAAACTGCAAGACAACGAAAAAATAAATATTCTTGGAACTTATACCCGTACAATATCTATGCTAATAAGGTATATAGTATAAGTATATAAAATACAAGATTGTAAACTTTTGCTATATAGTAAATCAGTAGTAATCAACCATTGCGTGGAGTGGAAAACTATTAATAAAAATTGTTATTTTTTTAAATATTTCTTGATAAAATCTTACAGTTTCCTGCATAAATTAGCAGCAACTTTAGAAAAAGTAACAAACAATCCCATACATTCCTGTTAATTTGTACAGGAATTTGTGGTAATATATTTGACGCAATCAACTAATTAAATTAATTGGACGAAGTTTTGAAACAGGAATGAATGTTTCAACCTAATAAAGTTTTACTGGGGAAAGTGCACGTAGAAAAATAATACCTATAATTATTAAATTTTAAATCTAAGACTGTTAAAATAAGTCCACGAAGAGACGAGAATCATCCATGAAAAGAACAAAACGATCTTGTTACCATTCAATAAAATTAATTGGATCTACTACTAGACAATTTAATCGTAATCTGCATGTTATCTAGGCGCGGGCGTAAAAACGTTTTGTACCTTATCTGCGCTATGGATCCAGTAAGTCACACGGGGGCTCATTAAAATATCCGATCCTGCTAAACGCTGTACAAACTCTCAATAAAGTACTTTTAAATTTTATCAAAGGGGAGACGGGAGCGAGACAAAAGTGTCCAACAAAAGTGTCGGTGGAAAGTGGCTGGCGCGGCGACACCGTGAGATAAGCACACACTCATTTGTCACTGAGGCCGAGCGTACGCGTCGTGTAAATTCCTTCCCGGCCGAGATAAACGCCTCTCCAATATTGTAGTGACGGCCGGGATTAAAACAGCACGCTTTCAAGCTTTTTCCCTTTTTAGCGCAGACGTTTCATTTACGCGCGCTACGTTTGAATTTACCTACTATTGTGATTTCATTGTTCACTTTTGAGTTCGAATGGAATGTTTCAAGGGCACTGCTTTCCATAGACAACGTCTTATATAAAAGGAAAATGATTCAACTTTAAAATTAGAGTAATTTAGTGAACGAATTAGAGTAAGTAACAGTGGAGTAGATGTGTAGGGCTTATCGGACAGATTAGAGCACTCGGAAAATCTATGAAGAGATCTTTTTTTAAGTATTTTTCTGTGCGACCAAGTTCGAAATAAAAAAATCCACATAACAACTTAAAAAAATAAGGTAAAGAGGCCCTTGTCGCCGCATACCAAAGAAAGGATTGCAATGCCTTACGGTGTCTAGTGATGACTTGAAGATAACTGGATTTGGGATGATTCGGAAAGCTTTGATCTGAAAGAAAGCCGATTATCACCGATGCTTACGTCTAGCCTGTTGAAGATAGTGGAGTTAGGTCTCTTTCTTTACCTAATGAAAATTATTAGGCAACTACGATCATGTCTGATCATAGAAAATTAATAGATTTTATTACGTAGCATAATGGTCGTATTATTGTTTAACGATAAATGAGTACGGAACGAGTATATAGGAAATGTACAAAGGCAAAAACACTTTATATCTATAACCAAAATAACATAAAAACCTATGTAGGCTGTTGCTTATATAAAATATTAGCTGTAGTCTAGAGACATTTTCAATGTCAAAATAAATAAAATTATAAATCATACCTATAACTCCTAGAATCTGAAATGGATAGTATAAGATAGACAGATACAAGGTAGAACTAGGAAGCACTCCCAAGTTCGGGCGAGGCAATTGCGAACCGTTGTAATGACAGTCCCTAGGAACCGCTGCGTTCCATCCAGCGCGGATTACTGTTATGCAATCGAGAAAATTAATGTTATGGCAACCATGATATTGCTGTTCTCGGAAAGTATGTTAGATTGTGATTACTATGTTTTTAGTGTCAGATTATCATCAGTTATTATTTGTAGATCAACAAGGCTATGCAGCTAATGATAATTTCAATATAATTATTATTGTTGACTTTTATATTTAACCGAACAATTTGCAACGGTATTAGAGATAGTAAGAGAATATATTCAAACCTTTCTATATTGCACTGGCATGGAAATTAATCAAAGAATTGTTTTAAAAACGAAAAAGGCTTTTAAGTGAAGATTATTTAAATATGATTAACAACTAACAGCTTTTAATTATATGGTAAGTAGTATCTTTACAATAAAATTAAGTTTGTACTTAGCTCTGAGAAAATTGCAAAATTATTTTATGATACGATTACGTTCAGAGCAGAAAAAGGAAAACATATTGTGATAGGATCAGGAATCAAACATATGGTCGTGCTTTGGATCCTGATTAGCGCCGGAGGTTAATATGCTGTTACTTTTTTTCATAAAATTCATGCACATATAATTTGAATAATAAGGCCGCTGTAGATTATCGCAAAAAGTAAAAATTATAATTATATTAATGATATTTAAATTTACTCAAAAGCCCCACGCTAGTAGGTACAGGCAAGGTATAGTTATTTATAGCAAATTTCCATAATAATTTCAAACAGTAAGTGAGCCATGACGGAATGTGTAATTACTGACTTTAAAAACAGGAGTGCTCGGGGCGTCGGGCGCGTGCGTGGACCTCTTTTCAAACATGACTTAATTGCTGATTAAGCTACAGTCCCAAATAAAACCAAATAAAAAGAACCCGCTTAATTTTTCAATTCTTTGTTGATTTTTCTCCTAGTTATGCTAATTTAAACCGATGCGATAGCTGTCACAGCGCACGCGCAGTTTATTTTCATTACCACTGTAATTTGAGTTTACATAGCGAATACGTCTCTTTGAGTGCATCCTTGCTACAAATAATTATTAACATCTGCATATGTCATTTTATTATTATGACCTTTTGAAAAAAAAACGTTAAATGAACAACGCAATTATTATAATGTACCCAAATATATTTTATGTTGCCATGTGTTAAAATGTTTTTTAAAATATTGTGCTAAAACATTATAACTATGTACTGTATTTTTATTATAGTTTTCATATTATTACTGGTTTTATTTTCATATGGAGGAAAGAGAAACTCGAGTAGAGCCTTGCCTTGGCTCTAACTAGTAGTGATGATTTGGTAGAAGGTAGCTTGAATTGGTTTACTATAAATAGCTTTTTTGTGTTTGCTATTTAAAGCATATTACAAAAATGTCATATGACATTACAAAGCTAAGACAGTCATATAAACAAAATAACACAAAATATCCTTTTTTTAATTTTAACGGATTATCGCTTATATATTACTTATTACTATTACTTTATTTCTTACTATTAAAAAATCCTGTTATAATAACCAGGCTCACCTGTATCATATTTTTGCTCCTCTTGTCTTGTTTTATGAATCCACGGTAAATCAGTTAAGAATACGGTAGATATCAATATGCCTTATCAACTGCTTCAGTGGTATGCTAACGAGGTTTTATGGAAAAAGATATCAATTGCTTTATTGCGTTTCATTATTTAATATAATAAATTTATCGAGTATAAATTAAATCTTTGCATGATTTTCTTTCCATATTTTTATTTTATGTCCATTATTTTAATTTTTACGACTCTACAGTTAATAGGCAATTATACGGCTTCGGCAATGATTATTATATGTTCCACAATGTTATACACCATATACATAGTAATTTGTAAGTGTGAGTACATACTTTTTATACATAATAAAGCTGTTCTTCCTTTCTAAACTTAAGTTTAAAGTTAGGACGTACCTACATAACCTTTAAGTTATTCGCGAATAAAATATAATAATCTTTCGTCTAGTACAAATGATGAAAAATTCTTTATGGTATGGTTTGAGGTGTGTTGACAACATTTATTAGTTGTGTTTCGGTTGAAGGTGTGATATTTTTTGGACTTGATATTTTTGAGGTTGGAAGTATATGTAAAAATACATATATATGAGCGGCTTGTTACCACAAAACATTAAGTAGCCTGCATACTCGTTCGCTACATATATAACATAAAAAAAAAACCAACATGGCGACCTTTTCGAATGTCTTGATAACTCGTTTAATGTCTTCAGCATTACAAATTTAAAGGCAGAATATTTTTTAAATGCCTTCATTACGTTAATATTATACGATACTTATTAAGACTAAGTTGTTTTAGAATTCCTCTTCGTCGCGTAAATATTGTTTTTTTTTCGTTTCGCCGCGCAATCTTCCGCCTTGCCTACATAAATATGACTCGCTCCGTAATAATGTACGCGCACTTATGCCATACTTATTCCATTATAAAAGCATGCGTGGTATGATTTTACTCACCATGAAGAATGGCGAAAATGAGAACGAACCTACTCGTACCTACGCGATGAAAACACGATACACCTCTGTTTGTAGTAGTAGTAAGCGTATGAAATAGGTATTAACGGTCATATTCGCTACAATTTCCTACTCTCCGGAATTAAATCATTTTTTTATTATTTTTATATATCACTAGCTGCTGCCTACGACTTCGTCCGGGTGGAATTGAATTTCATGGGTTTGATTTTTTCGTCCTGTTATCTTAACTTAACCTGAACATATTATTATTATGAACTATTTAATATGATTGATTATATCAGGCGAAGCTTAACTATTGGTGGTAGTTCTAAGCGGCGTCTCCTACAATGATATGAAAATATACCTCAGTTTTTAAGTTAGACATCCAGAAATGCAACTGTGAAAACCGCATCAAATTTCATTCAGGAGTTTTCTTGTTATGCGCGTACTAATTTATCCAGGATTGGCATGATAATACCATTAGGCATTAAATTCGCCATTTGTTAGATACCTTCATCATTTTAGGGTTAAACAAAACAAACAGTAAATAAAAATAAAAACAAAACAGTACATTGCATCCTTTGCATTCAAGTTTGGTTCTGAAAATGCACGATGAGTTAAGCTAAATATTTATAGATTTAGTTAACATCGACGATCAGCAATTTTGCAACCTCACTGTAACTTTTTGCGTTTGATCGCGGTATTTCAAACGCGTGGTATAGCGATTTTTCAGCATCAAGTTTGCAAGTATACTTGTCACGTTCTGTATCAGTGTTTATTGTTTTTACGTCGTCCTCAAGCAGTACAATAGTACTTTAGTTCCAGTGTTTCAGAGAAGCCAAAACTTAAAAAATTGTCGTGAGTAGCATTCGAAATTCGAATATATGAAGGTGAATCCTTGAGGCGTTAGGTCTAAAAATGTGATTTGATAGTCGCGATTCACTCACCTTCATATTTTATGTGCGGATTAGAGTTTTCGGAGGCGGCATCTAGATTTTTTATGTTATATGAGTAACGAACAAACATGTAGGCCGTGGCGTCTTTACTCTTGAGGACTAAGGTGTTCGCCTCGTAAAAAATGTAGTCAACATCTACACCTTACAACCGTAACAAAAACTGCTACAAGAAATGGGCGTTGCGTTGATACCTTCCCGGTGAAACCATTAACGTTCTACCTATTAAAACTTCCTATTAAACTATTGAGCTTTCGAAAACACACGTTCGCCGGACACGGGGGTCCCATAAATCGGCTCAAGTCTGCGTTGACCCTTAACTCCCTCAGTATATCTGTTTCTATCATTCAGAATTAATTTGTCAAGCCACAAACTACATCTGCCCAACCGCAACAGAACTCAGCAACATTGGTACTTACTGTTTATGGTATAAGTTCGGCAGGAGCGCCGGCGAAGGAGAATCACGAACAGTCCACATTTAACGTCACGATTTATGTGAGTAGGTATTATGACTGACCAATATTTTAACTTCTGTGTATTTTTTTTTGCTGAATATATTTACCTACACATGGGGCGGCCATATTAGGTACTCATTTACAGTAAAGACGAACTTGAAGTTAATTCAAGAACGCTAATGACTACTTAATACTAAGCTACAGTTAAGCCTTTTGAACATAAAAATACGTTCTTACAATCAAAAGACTAATTACTTATAATTTAATCAAGTGCCGCATACCACTAAACAAACAATTATATGTATATTTCTTTGTTCTGTGCCGAATACAGATTTATTATTTTTATGATGCGGATTCTGTTTATATTTTATATTCTACGTGTTAACACATCCGAAATCCTATCTGGTTGTTCCCAGGTACGCGCCCACTGATTTTAATCATGATTTATATTTAAATCTGCCGAAAAGGGTTATCAACCAACAAGTTATGGACCTTTTTTACATCTCAAAGTCTTGAGAGATTATTTTACATTCTTTTAAAATGATTACAAATCTGCATAGTTGGAATCGCTTACCCGCTTCTCAAAAGAGGTCATTTCTGATAAAAGAAAAAAAATTAGCGAAATTAAAAAGTACAGGTTCCTGGGAAGACTTTTACAAATTATCAGTTGATTGCTGATCAGTTTATTGCTCAATATATAAGTAATCAGTATAAAAAATAAATCGAAGTTTTATTACACTGCTGCACTTCTAGTATTGCACAGAAAATTAATACAAGTTACTGCTAATAAAAGTCAATAATATTAAAGGAACTTTCATATACCTTGGCCTTTTCTAGACTTATGAGCAAAAGTTAATTATCACTTGTTTTAACAACGAATAAAAACATCACCTGAGCTGAGCGTTCTGATATATTGGCCTTACATCATTTTTGGAAATGGTTTAATAATTTTAACGATTGAACATAATTTCATCAAACATTCCTTACGACAAACTTCATGGAATCTTTTCGTTTAAAAATAACAGTTAAATCTCCACCCTTGTATTGTTCATTTATAATTGTATAAAATCTGACATATTGAAACCATGGCCTATCATTCTTTCTCCTTTTTTTTGCTTTATGTTATAAGAGTAGCGAACGAGCATGCAAACCACCTGGTGTTAAGTGGTCCGCCCATGGACATCTACGTACAACCTCAAGCCAGATTAAATCTCACTTGGGGTTGCATGGAGATGCGTCGCTACTCTTGAGGACTAAGATGTTCGCTTCATGTAAAAGTCTGGCCGGCATCCACACCTTTCAACCGAAAC
>DWTS01000083.1:0-14979 GCA_018250615.1 Oechydrus chersis rufus | reverse complement strand
AAACATAAATCTTGGACCCGCCACTGGGTCTTAGTAAATGTAAAATTAAACTATAAATATTACGAGAGTAAGGCGAAATTTAAGTCGCCGCGGACGAAGTTGCGGGCGAAGTCTAAAATAATAACAAAAATACATTCATAAATTTGATGAATAAATCGCAGAACTACAATCAACATGAGAAAAAATTTAAAAGTCAAAAATACAAAACGCAATATAACATTAAAATGTAATCTTGAAACAGCAACCCTAAGGACGTTAGATAAAAGAATTCCCTTTAAAACTCTCCGTCTGTCGCCGTGATGAGGCAATTACACGGACAAATGGGCTGAGATGAGCGGAACACGGCTTCAAGACCTGTCCGTGTATAATTTACTCAAACTTTTATTTACGGCTGCAAAAAAATAAACAGCTTCAGATTACTTTCTTTCCTTTAAAAATGTTAAATTAGAAATCGCGATAAAGAGCGAGGACGGTCGTATACTCTTGTTCTTTTGAAGTATATGTATAACCGGATTTTTTGTGAATGTAAACTTGTGAAAAATAAGTAAGTAAAACACTTATTCTACTTAATGTTTAAATATAACACACCCTTGGAGCACTAGGTCACAATTAAAAAAGACATGTCTTAAACATGTATCACTTATAATATCAATCAGCTTTAAAAATATGTTAGGTATCCCCGATAAGGACTTGTGTGCTTATCTTAATGTACATGGCGCCCATGATTTGTCATCGACCCATTACTGTCCCACTGCTGTACTTGGCTCTCCTCTTAGAATAGGAAGTATTAGGCCATAGTCTACCACGGTGTCCAAATGCGTTTTGGTTGGCAAGCAATAATTAATTTCTAATACACACTTAATTTTGAAAAATCAGAAATGTGTGCCTGGGATTTGAACCCGGACGGACCCGCCCCCGAGTAGGTGACCGCAATTCTGAACCCTACAATAATGCTACCTACTATATAGTAAATCCTAATCTAGATATATGAGTGTAGATAGACCTATATTCATATCAAGAATCCAAGAACAATTTGGTTTAAAAATGTAACAGATAAATAACTACAACTACCTACAACTGTACGAAAGTATAGGGACGTTTAAATGCTCGTTCACTAACAATGACTGAAAATTTAGGCAGCCAGCAATACTTGTCTGAAACGGGCTTCTTTAGAATATGCCAGACAAAAGCTGAAATCACAGCTGTTGTTTGAACGCTATGGGCCAAATCGTATGATTTTATACGGATTGTTTTGTTTTGCCTTAATGTTCCCTTTGAAATATTTTGGACAATGACGGGAGAATTCGAAAACGTCAAAGTGTAATTCTACGTATACTGAACTGTTGTAAATTAAGCAATGATTGGGAATTCGCTATTGATTATATAATTAACGATTTATTATTGCCATTATACATGTGTCTGAGTTTTGGATTTGAATCTCAGACACTACAGTTTATTTAAAACTAGCTTTGTTAACGATTATATTCACTTTGGCTGTAATGAAAGATTTAATGATATTTAATGAAATTATTGTTTACGTTAACCGTCTTACAAATATTTATTTAAACTTACTTATAAAACTTAACTAAATAAAATTATATTTTTTAATAAATAAATAAAGCAACCGACGTCAAAAAAGGTTCTGGGAGAAATGCACGAAAATTTTAACTTCCATCATCAGCTCAGCAACATAAGATGATAACGTCCACACGCAAATACTTGAATAGCTATAGAAAATATGAAAAAAACGTTTTTCGTGCCTATAAATTTTAAAGTTGAACTTGATTAACCGTATATCCCATTATTAACGCAAGTTATCAAAAGACTTACGGAGGGGGTAAACTATTTTGTCATCCTTTTATCACCCACCCGAATCATCCAGTCCGCCAGTGAACATGACTGTACAGAAATATCGACGACGAAAACAAAATGAATCCCCGTAAATATCCAGTTTGCTTCTAAAATATTTTACCACTTTTGTTTATAATGTGTGTTCACACAAAATAATGAATGAATAATATAATCTTTAGTACGCATATAACTCTGTTTACATTAATGTAATTCTGGTATTCCAAAGGCTTATCGAGATTTGCGAAAAACAAAGGGGATGATGGGTGTTGTTCACCACTTGGTACTTTGGGGAACTTTACAACCGTTCGCGGCGTCCTGTCTAAACGATTATAAATCCAGACAGGAAATTTGTTATTTTACCATCTAAGATATGATAACGATAAGTTTTGAAAGCAGTACTCGTATAAGTCTATGTAGCAACAGTGATAAGCCAATGATTAGGGATTTTAGTCTCTCCTCTCCTCCGTCCATCTTTCTATAACAACTGGGACCGACCGATTAACGTAGGTAACGTACCTCCGAAGCACGGAAACTCGCATGAAATTTTCCACTAGCGGTCACCCATCCAACTTCCGACCGCGCTCGACGTTGCTTAACTTTATTAATCGCTTACAATCAACACAGCTATTTGGGCTATGCGCGCTGCTATAGAATTTATGCGGTATAGGCGGTATGCCTGTTTGTCCGTGATAATGAAACGGCTCTTGAACGGCTTAACCGATTGTAACGGTTTATACTGGCAGATAGAAGATTTTATAAAGCAACATATAGGCTACTTTTTATAGCGGTATTTCCACGGGTTCAACGGATTCACGGTTCACGGATTTACGCAGGAAGAATCGTCTAACTAATGAGCTCCGTCCAGATAGATATGAAATAACCAAACATTTTCTATTAAATACACTTATTTTGATTGATTCGGATGCAAAGAATTGGCGCGCAAACAGCTAGTATAAAATGAACAGCTGAAGTACTTGCACTGGAAAACTGAAGTTAGTGTATATGGCGTTTCACTGGTATAAAATACGTGCACAAATCGACGATTTTAACATCATTTTTTTCTAAGTAATCTGTCGAAATATATCTCAAAAGTTATGTGGGGGGTACATAACTTTTATACATGTAAGTGGGGAAAATACAAAATTATTTTTTTAAGAATTAGTAAAATACGTACATTGTTACTACATTAACATTTGTAATAAGAACGAAGGTAATATTTACTGTTAGGTATTCCTGTGGGATCTATAAATTAATATAACGTTGTTAGCTCGATGTTCTCCCTTAGGGACTATTATTCGGAATATAAATAATGTCGTACGGGACTCTGAAATGAAGAAATGCCTCATTGTAATACTCGTAGGTTAAACAGATCAAACCTTTATTTTTTTGTCTATGAACAAATAAATGCAAAGCAAGCAGTGATACGCTAACCTACTTACTGATAGTAACCTACTTACTGTTACTGATTAGTGGATAAGAATTGCAGTCCCCAATTCGAGGGGTTGGGCTTCGAATCGCCAGGCGCACACCTGTGATTTTTCGGAATGATGTAATAAAAATTAATTAAAGTAATATTTCAACTTTACGATGAATACGGTGAAACCTTCTCGACGAAACCTGCATACCTGCGAGTTCCACAGAATGTACTCAAAAGTGTGTGAAGTCTACCTACCAATCCGCACTTGGCCAGCGTTAGATGATGGTCCTTTTCGTTCCGAGCGGAGGCCCGAGTGCAGCAGTGGGACGGTAATGGGTCGATGACAGTCAAACAAACAAAAGCAAAAACAAATGTTTACTCATTCATCTGTGAAAAAGTAGGTAGGTACACCTCTCAAAACAATTAAAGTACCAGTTAATCCGTTATTGTAGCATAAATTGGAGTAGGTGTAAAATCTTAAGTTTGTTAAGCAAATAATTGAAACCTAACCACACAATTAGGTTTAAGCATTAAGGTTAAAGTTTAAGCAATAAGGTTTAAGCATTAGTACAAAGATACAATGGAATTGGAACAGCAAACTAAACTTGATAAACAAAAAAACATATTCATATTGAGTTAAAAATATATTTCCCGTTAATTCCTTTCGCCGCCAATCGTAGCGTGCTGAAGCACAATCAGAGATGCCCCTGTTGGATAGAATATGACCACTGGCAATAAAATGAATAATTCTATTAATAGTGCATTTAAAATGAAGCGCTGACCTCAATTTATTTAACAGACCGCCTTTTATTTCCCAGCAACACACAACGAAAACATAAGCTTATTTAAATGTGTGCGCTTTCAGAATTAAGTCGTGAGTATGACATAAATAATGAACTTTTCATTATTAGGTAACCATATAGAACTTTTATTTGTTTTCCCGAATCCCTTTTGATGGCCCGCTGCTAGCAGTTTGTTTATGAGTAGAAAAAGTCAATTGTATATTAAGATGTAAGTATAATAAAATATGCATCGTATATAACATAAAATATTTTACAGCTACGCATCTGAGTCCGGCTTAAAGTACTTTAAAGAACCAAATTCATGATCAATTAACGCAAGTTATGCGTAACAACTTATTATCTACTACATATAGAGAGTTCAAGCTCTTGATAGTCTAGTAAAACGATTTCGATTAAATCTATTACAGCTACATTACGCAGTGTAGGCTTGAAAAGGTTTAAACACCATTATAGCCGTTTTCGCCGTAAATTACGTCTATTATCAACCTATTACTGTTCCACTGCTTGTCTAGGGTCTTTTTTTTACATAAATAAATGCCTAATTCCTTGGCAATAATAATACACCACGATGTCCAAGTACAGATTAGTAGACTCCACAGACTCCACACCTTTGAACACAGTTTTCAAATATAAAATACAAACACAAATCTGTATTTGTGATGTCTCATCGTGATATTCTTGCGCAACTAATGGTACTTTATCACGCAAGTTATGACTAGTTCCTAATACGTTAAACGTTAAATCTTAGTATAGTGGTACAAGATCCATCTATGTTTGATCTTAACGTTAAGTAAACAATAATAGCAATTACCAATAGCTGTTTATTGCTGTTTTCATAGATTGGCAAATTCTGTAATTATCGAAATTCGATGAAGTCATCAAATGGCTTATACATTGCATACATGATAACCACAAAATTTGCCAGTTGTTACTTTATGAGCTACCGTAAGCTCAGGGTTGCTAAGCGGGTGAGGCTCGGTATATCTCTACGCGACAAGGTTCGCAACGACGAAATCCGTAAATCAAGTAAGGTTACCGGCATAATTCAATAAATCTGCAGGCTGAAGTGGCAATGGGCAAGCCATGTCGCCCGATAGGGAAAGAAGGTTCTCGATTGATGACCACATAAAGCACAAGTCGCCCCATGACCAGTTGGACTGATGATCTGAAGAAGACAGCTGACTCGGCTGGATTCGGAGTGGCACCGTTTAGGGCAAGCCTACGTTTAACAGCAGACTTCCAAAGACTGATGGATGGATGGAAGTTATGCGCTGAAGCCCTTACATTAAAATGTTGGCAAATTAATTGGTTGCCTGTTGAATCCGGAGACCTTTTTGACTCCCTAGTCCCTTTCCATTTTAACCAACCGACTGTGGAAGGACATTAGAGATAAAAGAAAATGGGCTACTAATAATAAGAAGTTAATTGCTCTATATACTAAGTTAAGTTGCTTTTTAAAACTGCACTAGACATTTTTAAAACAGATACAGTTCAGTTAAGTACACTCTGTGGCCTGTGCACTCATATATAATCTTAATTTAATACTTAGATATACTTTTATTAATTGTAAGTGTGTATTCCTTTAAGTACAATCACTCACTGCTCTTAATTGGAACTAGCTTAAACAAATTTTATTAGCTACACGTAAATACTTAAAGTTCAATCTGATTCGTTAAATATTTTACAAACAATGTGGCTTGAGTAAAGTTTTCAAAATTACGCAACATACGCGTAAACTTTATTTGATAAAACGTTGAGAATAACTCTCTATTTAATTAGCTAGGTACGCATGGCCGTAGAATTTTGCGTTTCGGTAAATTAATTTATTCCTCTGGTTGCCACCAAAACTCTGAAGTATACCATACAAACTTAGGATGCGGAGAGTTGTTACTTGTTTTATCATAACAACGATTACCTCAAAGTAACGACTATATTCATTACATAAAGAATACTAGAGATCGAACTTCAAATGTATACCTAGATATTTATTGAGGACTGTGTTATAATAAGGATCGCTACGGTGAAAATAAATGCGGCAAACGTGCCCCCATCAAGGATCTACGATTATATCTTATGTGTAGCTGAGCCATAACATATTTCATAATTTAACTAGACTTTAACTAGAATTTATTTAAATAGCTAATGCACAATTTATTATTTTCTATTCGGTATAGTCTGTCGTTGTCATTCACACTAAATGAGGACGCTGACCACGCCGGATTTGGCGAACTTCCAAATAAGTGCAACTATTTATTGATTAAAAGTGCTATCACGCTCTAATAATTATAATTTTCAAATCTGTACAGTGCCGGATTAGCCATATAGTAATGTCGCAATTACTACGGCCCCCGCGCAAAGGAAGGATATCCAGACTGACCAATATTTTACTTATCAATAAATAAATAAGTAATAATTAATAAATAAAAAATAATTTAGTAATTATTATTTATTTATTTGTCATAAGTAATTAATAATTATAAATTAGCGAATGAAATTATTATAGAAATTTGATACAGACAGTCCAAAGTTTAAGTAGGTACGGTCGCAGCCTGAAGTTTTTTTTTGGGTGGGGGAGGTCATACTAATAATAAATCTTCGAGTCCTTTATTATGAATACTTGAAATAGTCAATATCGAGAAGCTCATGCAGTCAGTTGAGGACATAGTTCTTGCGGTAATAGTTTTAAGAAAACAACGTTTTTCTGTCTCTCTTTTCAGTCCTAAAATCTGGGGCTGAACGAATGAGGGCTTTCAATTTCACATGTAAGATTTGGTCATGGACTATGACCCCACCCCCTCCGGGTCGCCCCTTTCACCCAGTCAGTTCTCGTAGAAAATAATGTAATAGGGGTGCAGTACAGGTGGTACAATCTTAATGGTGCGACCGAGGCAATACCTCCAACAAATCCATTTCTTCTGTGAAGCAATTTTTGTTTCGGTTATAAGCTTTCTCCGAAGCTAACACCTTAGTTCTCAAGTGTAGCGTCGCATCTACGTACGACGTAGGATTTGTCTTGCTTGAGGTTGTGCGTAGATGTCCATGGGCGGCAGTAACCACTTAACACCAGGTGGCCTGCGTGCAAGTCAGCTAATCCTATAATAACTAAAAAACAAACGATTTGACAAATCCAGTGACTTTGTTTCAATCCTACGTAACCATCACAAGGTTTCGTTATACTATGTGTAGCACTACGTTTCGCGTAGCATAAACTTATTGGTTTAACCAAGTTCGACCAGGTATTCATGATTACAAAAATATGTTCATGAACCATCCCTTATCCATTACCATCACTAATCCGAATTGAAGCAGCATAAAGTATTTTCCAAATCTTCCGAGTACTGCAGAAGCAGTGAGAAAGACGTAATTCAACCTAAAATCTGATATTAGATTGGTGTTTGTTAATTGAACAAACGTAGGATGACAATGATCAATATTAGATATTAGCGTCTATATGTGTGTGACATAGATCTCATTTATGCTATGATATTATCTCCAAGGATACGTCTACGCCGTCCTAAGGTCATTTAAAAATAGCTCCACACAGACAGACTTAAATAATGTCAATATACATAAAATATTTTACCGCATAATTCAATATTAACTTTAATTGACTTGAACTTTTGTTCGTTGCATTATAGTAATGGAATACGGAATTGAAAGGTCCCTGGAAACAGTTGGCGAAAAATAAAACGTTATTGTATTGTAAAGTAATTTTCATCCGTCGCTGTTTTTCGTTCGCAATTTTGTTCAATTTAAGCTTCATGAAATTGCTTAATTTTTTTTCTTTTAAATGAATGAACATACTAAATAGATGCAAGGAATTCTAAATTCGACGTACTGTAAGCAATACTTATTATTTGGCACCGGTGACACAGAGACTTCTAGTAAGTTTAGGGCTATGAATATAGAAAGCATAATACATAATACAGTTAGGGATGTTTTGATTTTAGATTTGCATACACATAGATAGATAGATAGATAGATAACTCTTTATTGTGCACACATAAAATAACTTTAAATATATTATTATCAATAGATTTATTCGGTATGAGCGAATCTAAAATATTGCTGAAAGGAATTTGTCAACGACCCACATTTTTTGATTAAATATGAAATGAACAAGAGAAGCAATACAGTTAATATAAATCTTTCGCCATTTAATATATTCTATACCGCAGTGCCATATTTCGCGAAGATAAAGTGCTTTTAGATGTCTGATATATTTTATGGGGCGTACGATTTTTTCTCTTCTGTTCACGGGTGTACGTTACTGATAGCGGTGTATATAATATGACATACATCAAATGTTATTGCGCCATCAAGTACAAAAGATGAGAGAGGTGAAAGCGAACTTTAATTAATTATTGCAAAGACTTAAATAAAAAAATGTTTTAAATATATTCTTAGGTAAATAATATTCTTAGAGTTCATGCCAGCATCCTTGCAAGTAACTAGTATAACAACATTAATATTCATAAGGTAACTATCTTTTATTGTGAACTAAACTAAAGGCTAAAGGTACCGGGTGCCTTATGAGAGGTACCGGGTTATTAAGGATTCTTACCGCACTAAAACCCCCTCGGTAGCCAGCCTCAGCGCTTTTGAAGGGCACCGTGAACTCCATTGGACCATGCCGGTGTCCTCTTACGCGATGCCCTTCGGACCCTATCTGAGAGAGTCTATTATTTCGTCCCTCACCATCCTAGTGTGCACGACGGCGTGTGGCCACACCGTCGTCCAATTGATAATAAGACTTTATATATACGTTAAAAGAAGCTCAATATATCCTAACGATACATAAAAGTTGACACTTAAAGCTTACTTACTTTGTTTGCGAATAATTGCATTAAAATTTAATTTTCACGTAATAATCAGTATAATGTTATAAATGTTACTTTGCACAAAATCCCGTGCGTTTTATGTGAAAAAATTGTGTCACAAATGTTAGAAAGTGCAATGCGTCTTTATTATCCTCATTATTAGGCGGAGTAGCAAAATGCCGCAGCTAAAGGAAACCCCGGAAGTGTCATCCAACCACATTTCTACAAAAGCACCATGATCCTCTGAACGTCGTGCAATGAGATACATTAACGTCTTTTAAGTCTTAATGAGACTTGGAATCCTTTTGCGAGAAGCCTTCTCATTGTTCTTTTTATCCTTTTGTGTGATGGCAGGCAAATATCTTCTTAGAGCCAACGGTACAAAAATATTAAAGCCACATTTTGAAAGTATACGGTTCTTCTGCAGCCGTGTTTCTAAAATAATATCGACTTAATAGCAATGTGTAATATTGAGTCAATTACCCTTTATTGATGTATGAATTAGATAGCAGATTAATATACCTAATTAAAAAATAATTAGATCGGAGACTTTTGAAGCTAAGTAGTAACTTTATACATTAAATAGGTTCTTATTTTGTATGTATAATTTAATTACGCGCAAAACTGAATCTTCGACTTTAGTTAAATAGAAATGACCCCAAAGTTTTTGCCTCTTTGTTAAATTATATCGTTTTACATTAAGACGGCGTTATCTAAATAGGTAGTTATTATGTAGATATTGTAGATACTCCATCACTAATGAAATTAATTTGAAACATTGCCAGCAACGACGGGGCTTTTCGACACACTTGGACGAGGGTCCAAGGCTCAGAAACAAATGTTAAGTGAACATAAGGCTCATTTCATTGCTTCATCGTTAAATATTTATATACTCTAGAAATATATCTATATCTAGGGATGTCTATGATATAGAGGTAGCGAATGAGCATGCAGGCCACCTGGTGTCCTGCATGCTCACTTGCCTGGTCACTTCCACCGCCCATGGACATCTACGTACAACCTCAAGTCAGATTAAACCTCACTTGAGGTTGCATGTAGATGCGTCGCTACTCTTGACGACTAAGATGTTCGTCTCATGTAAAAGTCTGACAATCATGTAAAATTGCCTAGATTGGAATCACATGGCCTTGTGTAAATTGTCCCGGGTTATTTATTTATTTATACCCTTTACAGACTTAAAATTTGTTTTTAGACTGATTTTTGGAAATACTTTGGGGGTCCAAAGCTTTGAAATAAGACGGAGATTAGTTCGTAAGTTTCGTCTTTGACACATTATCGTGGTCATGGTTACAGGTAATACTCGTTTATGTATTGACGAGTTGCATGATGAGAAATAGCAACCAAGCATAGCTTTCCCAGTTCTAGGAACGAACCCAACAAAAACAACAAAAGTTACACTTAAAAGGTTAAATAGAATTATGAAGGTTGAGGTAAATTTTGTGTGAAAATGGTTTTAATTAAATTTGTACATACAATCGGACAATCGTGTGCGGACGGTTTATTAATTTAACATCGAAACGTACATATAATTGACATGAAATACAATCGAAACAATCGAATTAAAATAGAACAAGCTGTGCTAACGTTGACTATGTGGGCTTATCCAATAAAATTCCACAGGTACTTTTAGACCTCTACAATGAAAAAAGAAATACAAAAAACGACCGCATAAACTAATGAACTACTTATTCCTAAAGCACTTATCTACGAGTAGCACTGTCAATTTGCAAATGAGTTTATATAATTATAAAATAATGTTATTTTATGAGTGGCTTTTTATATGACTTCGTTGCAAAATCTTTACCAACTATTTTTTAACAGATAATAATCATGTACTCATCAGCCGTGAATCAAAAGCTAGAATGTCTGTATGGTTACCACTATTGTCAAGGACGCCTTTATACATGTATTGCGCGAAATCCTTGATGTAGAGCTAGAGTTGTAATAAACCATTCATCCCGGCCATTAGATATTTTCCGAAGCATCCAAGCCAGGTATGTAAACTAGCTGAAAATCGCACTTGTCATCGGTCCATTATTGTCCCACTGCTCGGGTCTCCTCTCAGAACGAAAACGATTAGGCCATAGTCTACAACGCTGGCCAAGTGCGCATTTTTAGACTTCATAGTTCACACACATTTTGTGGAACTAGCAGGTATGCACGTTTTCTCACGATATTTTCCTTCACCGTATAGCAAGTGATAATTAAATTTTAGTACACACATTTCCGAAATATGAGAGGTGTGCCTGTGATCGAACGCGGACCCCCCGAGTTAATTCATGCAATTCTTAACCATAAGGCTATATATTTACTGAAAGCCGAACAGTCTACAACAATACCAACTAATGTGAATGCGAATTTGTTTGCTTGATTAGCTTTCTTAACTACTGAACCGCTTATCACATTTTTTTTCAGAAATACAGTATTTTTTTAATCCACGCACCTTTATACCTAAATATCTAATTGCAAGGTAATTAATTGGTGATCACCCAATCCGAGTTCGACTCCACTCAATTTGGTGAAGACAAATCGATAAGATATCTACATGAAGATTTTAAAATAATGTTCTCAAAGACAAAGGCACAGCAAGTCTGCCTTTAGCCAAAGCTGTGGGCTAAATCTTTTCTTATTCGGATAGTCTCACATTGGGACAATAATAGGTCAATGATGACGCATAAAGTACCAACATTACCTAACTTACTATGACGGCAATATTAGCTTAGCACATAAATGGTTATAGTGGCACATTCAGCGAAACGGCTCTGTCTATTACGCTAATTGGCCGTTAGTTGGAACGAGTTACTAGTATTTGAATATGGAACGCATATGAATTGGACGATATTGAGTAAATGTACCATAGACATAAGACAACGGATATGACCTGCATAGTGAATTCGAAAGTATGCTGAGTTGTTCATGAAAGATGAGGAACGAAGGAATTTAAACCGTTGGGTGCGATCATAAGTTGGATGGGTAACTGCTAGTAGAAACATTTCATGACTACTATCGCAGTTCAGCGGATACCTTAAGTAATGTCCTGAATTTTGCTTTCAAGACTTTCCTCAGACGTCATCAACACATTAATATCGCACTGCCGAAAAATTCCGATTCCAGTACAGACAAAATTCTAAATGATTAATTTCTTATATTATCATTTGGTTTGGTAATAAGGTAATGGCCTAAATACTTTATACAATGTCCAACATATTTAGCTAATATTAATGTGCAATATTTTAAGCTAGCTTCATCGTCACAAATTTAAATAATTAATTTTTACTAATTTAATTACAATGATTTTTAAAATATATATCAAATTGTATTAAATTTAATGAAATTTCCATAAATTCTATAAAATTTAATTAAATTAATTAAAAACTTTCACAAAATAATCTATGGCATACCTACGATGTCAATGTCACCTCTTTAACTGGGCCAAGCAGGGTTGAAGTATTTTCCGGCTCCATTATACTTCAAAATACTGTAAATCCTAGTGTAGAAAAGAAAGCGTATATTAATAAACACAGTGTGGTGTCACAGAGCGTCGTGTTAATGTGCATATCCTACAAATTAAATCCACAATACGACCCCTCTTCAAATAATCATGTTTGATCTGTATCTACAGAGTTGCCGATTATACATCATATTAATTGTGTAAATTTGATCAGTGTGATTACGCGCGGTAGTTAATTAGCAAATCAAGCGTCGCGAAGATAGCTAAATAAAGCCTTAAATTGGCGAAATGTTAACTTATGGAGTATATCTGCGCGTGCAAAAGTCACTATGTGTTTGTACATCGTCGGTTTTAAATCCAATTTAAAACGATATTTACATACTGCCTACCTTAATATCTACACACTGTTTTTCACAGTATTTTATATTCAAGTTAAGACAAATTTTATAATTTAATTAACACATAGCTACTTTTACACACGCAACGACGATACTCTGTTTTATTTCGTATGTTGAAGATTATACATCATATTTATATATTATGTTATACTAAGGAGGTTGCTCATTTGCAACTTCCCCGGACCAGGTTCGCATCTCCTTGACCTCTCGTCATCTTTGATTTCTTGAAACTATATTATGCGTTTCTAATAAAAGGATGATCACTTGCTTTAACGATGAATGAAAACATCGCGAAGAAACCATCCTAGTCTAGATTTAGGTTATACAGCGACTATCTTCACGGGTCAACTTAAGTTGATTTTTTTAAAATAAGAACTAAGTGTAATATGAACTGGTCTAAACCACGTTCTAATATTTCTCATCTATATAAATTTTACAAACTTCTATAGGGCCCTCCCTCTGAATTAAGTCAGCAGTCGATGGAATGCCCGGACCATGACCACACCCACTCGGACGAAGTCGCGAGCATCAGTTAGTATCACATAATATGAGAGTTATAATGATTGATCAATTATTTCATACATTGATATTGGTTGATCAGCAAAAGGCATCGATGAGGTGAATCTGATGGACTACTAGAAATAATTTCAATCTTAATAAAATCCACAAAGAGTTCAAGTCGGATCATGATTGAGGGACTTTATACTGCATAAAAAAAGTGCGCATCTTTATCGCCGTTAGCGGTCAGCTATTCTATTTCAAAGCTATTTCAAGAGAGAATATAAACATAAGACTAGAACACATACTTATACAATCGTCAATGAACCAAACAAGCAAACATTTATTGAAAAATATCGTTATGCAATTCCATCAAACAACAGGAGAACAGAAAACGAATTGAAGGAACGAATTTGTTTTTATTGAAAATGGCAGTATTGTAAACGGCAATAATGAAATAGCATAATACAGCGAGAGAACTTTACCGAAAACAGCAAAATAATATTCATATTCTGGCGAGTTTCCGTCATGGGTGTAATCTATTTGGTAGCACTCCGATCCCATAAATTCCACCCGAGACATGTTCACGATGTTCAACGCAGATGTATGGTGGGTTTAATGAATATTTTTTGCTCTATGAAATGGAATTGTGAATACAAATGAACAAAACATGTCGGTCAAACGTGGCCAAATAAAATGATCGCTTCGAAAGTGAGAATTGAAACTGATTATACTCGAATATGTATAAAAGAAATGCTTAAATGTCTATTTATAAAATTTGTAGATTTGCCCGCTGTTTCGATCGCATGGAAGTGAGATATAAAAGAGAGTTTAGCTACAAAATTTTGCCGTTAGCAGTGATTCAGAATTTAGTACAGCGCCATCTATGACGAATTATAGAAATTATGTCTATCCTTCGAGAACCGTAATTTATATCTAGACGAGAGATACCCTATGTGATTTTATCCCATTCTTTCTTGAGAAGAAGTGTACACATGATTATCAGTTAAGTAATTAAGGCTTAAAGACGCCAGGCGTGATCGGGAGCTGTATGGGTGCCAGCTAGTGGCAAATTTCATGCGCGTTTCCGTGCTTGAGAGGGCACATTAGGCAGTCATTAAGCCGTGTCGGAGGCCTTATGGGCGACCTGAAAGCATCCAACAGACTGGTTGACCACTAACTGGTCTCCATCAATCCGCACTGGAGCAACATGGTGGGTCATAAAAAGGGTTGAAGTCAAGGCAGGCATGTGAACCAAAAATTAATGAATGAATAATATTAATAATCCAAACAGGCGCTCCATTGAGTTGCGTACAGATGCCCATGAGCGGCAATAATTCGATCATTTATTAATCCGATACACTGCCGCCAGCCGTGGCGTGTAAAAATACAATTAGAGTTGGCCTCATCCAATAAATTATTGGCCATAAAATGAATAACGCTATTAAGAGCTGACCCGAGCTAATAATTAACAGCTGACCCATTTTAATAGACTCTCGCAAAGACCAATAACTAAGGGTATTCTTGTCAACATTTTTATATAAGACTAGCTGATGCCCGCGACTTCGTCCGGGTGAAAATGAATATTGGTGGTAGTTAAGCGGTGGTAGCTAAGCGACGTACAAAAATAAAACATACACCATTTTTTAAGTTAGACATCCAGAAATACTACTGTGAAAACCACATCAAATTTCATTCAGTAGTTTTCGAGTTATGCGCG
>DWTS01000082.1:0-15040 GCA_018250615.1 Oechydrus chersis rufus | reverse complement strand
AGAAAAAGTAAACGAGATAAATAAGGTAACAGGTGCGACTAGTTTACATTCTGCTGCTTCATTGGGAGATTTAAGCAAAGTAGCAACGCTTCTAAAACACAATGCATATATTGATGCAAGAGACCATAATGGACAAACACCACTACATTATGCCATTCAGTCAGGAAATACGGAAGTAGCAAAATATCTTATTGATTATGGAGCAAATCTCAACTCTCAAGATACTTACTACGAGGGAACTAATTACTCTTGCTTCAAGACACCTTTACACTATGCCATAAAATTGGGAAATATGGGAATAGTTAAGTACCTAGTGGAGCATGGTGCAAATTCTAATATTCCGGATGCTCACAATCTCAGGCCGCTTGACTATGCTATAAAGAATACAGCTTTAGTAAAATATCTTATAGATAACGGTGCAGATATTAATGTATGTAATCCGATATTTCATTTTGTTAAGGTAGGTGATCTAGATATGGTAAAATATTTAGTTGAGCATGGTGCAGATCTCAGTATCAAGAACACGTCAGCTCAAACGCTGTTGCACTATGCAATCGAGCTAAAACACACGGAAATTGCTAAATATTTGATAGATCATGATGTGGATATTGATGCCCGTGATATTAGCTCTGGTAAATCTCCACTACATTTTGCCATGCACATGAAAAATATGGAAGTAGTTAAATATCTCATAGAGCATAATGCGGATATTGATGTTCAGGATAGCTATGGCTTAACGCCTTTGCACCTTGCTGTTGATCTTGGGAATAAGAAGATGATAGAGCAGTTAGTTGAAAAAGGTGCGAATATTAATGCTCAGGATAATGATGGTTGGACACCTTTAGTTCATGCAGTGAGGCATGGAAAGTTAGATACAATAGAATATCTAATAAAAAACAAAGCTGACGTTGACGTTGTAGGTAAGGATGGCAGGACACTTATTGAACATGCTGAGTTATGGGCAGAAGGGAAAGGGCTAGAAAGAGATGTAATAGATAGCAAAGGCGATAATGATTCTTATTATCGTGAGCTTTCAAAAGAGGCTGCAACTTGGGAAAAAGCTGGAAAGGATATGCTTAGCTATCTCAAAAAAATTACTATGCAAGAAAACGATATAGACCAAATGCCAGCAGATCAACCTGCAAGTGAAGAAAGAAATAAAAGGTCGCTAATAGGAGACGAAGAGAAGCAAGAGGAAACAATTATTATAGATAATGTGAAAGAAGAATCACAACATCCTTTAAAAATCAAAGTGGGTGAGGCTGTTGAAATAGGGAAATATAAGGTAGAACTGCAAGTTACGTATGATGATGTAAGAAATTTTTATGACACTATACGTGGTAAATATCATGATGGTAGTGGATACAATTATGAGCAAGTAATGGTTTTGTACAATGAAATTGTTAGGCCAGCATCACAGCATCATGATGAACCATTTACTCTTGCTGAGTCCTATATTGCAGATGGGCATCTATTTATTAAAAATCAAGATTTTGGAATTTTGAATGATTTTAATGAGATGTTCTATAAAAGTGATGAGTTTATGTAACATAAAAGGTGGATGAGAATTAATTGATATAAGGAATTAGATCTTCTATTTTCATCCCAGTATTTCCTTCTCTTGTCATCCCAGTGCTTCGACACTGGGATCCAGTTTTTCATATAATCTCATCACAAACGTTTATTTTAATTTAAGACCAATACCTAATTTAGAATCAAAATTCCTTGATAAGCACTGACCATCCACTATGTAATTTACTTTTTTATATAATAAATAATGCTAATTTACTAACATATTAATTTACAAGTGGTTTAGGTTATACTATTATTAAGACATATAATTAATATCTTAATAATTAATATGCCAAAATATGTTAATCGCATTGCTGAATCTATTGTATTAAAAGTCTATACTGACAAGAAAAACGCTAAAATTAGAGTGTTTTCTAAAACTAAAGATGGAGAAGTTGAAAAAACACTTTCAAAACAGGAAATTGCGGAGTTTTTAAATAAATTTGCCAACAGAGGAAAGCATAAAACTGCTATCAGTAAAAATGTAGAACAAGGTATAATTAAAGATATAGAAGGTATACATAGAGAAAATGATAGATATGTATATAAAGCACCAGATTTATCAGCTGAAGAACAATATAATAAATTATTTGAAAGTGAGCAAGCTATTCAATTTGATTTGAATGCTTTTATGTCAGAGAATATATCTAAAATTGCACAATTAAAAAATAGATTTGAAGAAATTTTAGATTTTGATCCCGAAGAAGGGTTATGTCACTCATTAAATTACTTTATTACCTTTATAAGATTAGAGAATAGGAAAGATTTTGTTCAATTCCTCGAGTCTGGTAATATTATATCTGAACAAGATTTTATGGACTATATTGATGGAAGAAAAGAACAAACGATTGAGTTATTAATGATGCAGTTTTTATCGCAATTCTTACCTATTATTGATGTTCAGAGTATTAAAAGGCGAGAAGGAGCTCTATTTTATTTTGATGAGAAAATGCATGAGCAATTGTGTGATGGTTTATCTTCAACAAAAGTATGGATAGATACTGACCAAGAACAAATCAAACGTGTCTTAAATGATGTGGAGATAGGATGCTACTTAGAATTTAATTCTTTTTATCTTGCTAATAATGGAGCGGATTTCAAGGATGCTGGACATTCTATGTTGGTGTATAAAGCAGAGAGTGATAAATACATATTTTTTGACCCTAGTAAAGGAGCGGTTGGCTTTTGTCCTAATACAGGAGCTGCTAATTTTACATTAGAGGAAGTTAGTAGGGCAATAGAACTTGCTGTAAACCATTATTCATATAATATGTATGTTGAAAATTCTCCAGATTATTGCGAAATTTGTATTACGCTTAGAAATGCAACACTAATGTTAAAGAAAGCTGAAAAGCTTTATGAAACAATGGAAAGAGCAAATTCAAGAATAATTGATATATCAGTTGATAAAGGTATGAATAAATTGTTGCTCACACCTGCAAGTCTGTGAAAGGACATAACTTGATCTTAAGGACTAGATTCCAGTATCAAGTACTGACCATCTACTATGTAATTTACTTTCAAAAATAAATGTTCCAGTGGTTTCATCTTCTGTCATGCCAGTGTTTCCTTCTCTTGTCATCCCAGTGCTCCGACACTGGGATCCAGTGTTCATATAATCTCATCACAAACGTTTATTTTAATTTAAGACCAATACCCAATTTAGAATCAAAATTCCTGGATTCCAGTGTCAAGCACTGGAATGACATCATCTACTATGCAAATTACCAAAATGTTTGTACAGCTGTGACTGGTTTGGGTTTTGTACAGCTATCCTGCAAACGCTATGTAAATAACAACTATACATTTATCTTCAAGATTATTTACCAAGTATAGACATCAGCTCATTCCATTCTCTTTTACCAATGCCACTTTCTTCTCTCGTAACATTTTCTCCTTTTATTAGCTTGCGAATTATTTCAAGACCAGTTTTTGAAATGCAGGCTGATTTTAGCGAGTATTCAACAAAAGCATTATAGGACAGCGGAACCCATTTCTTCACTATGTCCAACATAACTTCTGCATAGACTCTAATTTCATATTGGGCATGCTGATCAGCTCTAAGCCTTAAAAAGTGAAAAAGGTTATGTAAATCTATTTTCCAATAAAACTGAGTATAGTAATTAAGTGTTAGATTAGTTCGGGCAATTTCCCTTGCAAGGCCCTGTTCAATAAATTTCTCATAATGAGAATATACTAAATTAGAATCATTTATTAGAGAATCTATTATTTCTTTTGAAGTACTTGAGTCAAAAGCTTCACCGCTGCCTTGTTTATTATTATCAGATTGTTTTGCAACCTGTTCTGGTATATAAAATTCATTATCAAGTATCGAATACCTTCCAGAATATTCATTCACATTTGCAGTTCTGTGTCTTATCCACTGTCTTGCAATAAAAATTGGAAGTTTCACGTGAAACTTAATTTCACACATTTCAAATGGAGTTGTATGATGATGCCTCATCAAATACTTTATAAGCGCTTCATCTTGATTTATCTGTTTCGTTCCTTTTCCATAAGAAACGCGAGCAGCTTGAACTATGGCGCTATCAGAGCCCATATAATCAATCACTCGAACAAATCCATGATCTAACACCTTATGTTCTTCGTATAGAATTTCATCTATCTCTTTTACTGTAGTTCGCTTATTCATAACATGTCCTCAAGGAAATATCGGCTCCACACGAATTGAGTTTTTCGTCCATTGCTTCATAGCCTCTCCATAAATTATGTGAGTTATTTATTATAGTTTCTCCTTTAGCCACCAAAGAAGCAAGAATTAAAGCTGCGGTTGATCTTAAGTCATTAGCATGCAGATTAGCTCCAGATAGACTCTTTGTTCCACTTATAGTAGCTTTACTTTTTTCGATGCTGATATTAGCACCTAATTTTCTTAACTCATTCGCATGTGCAAATCTACTTTCAAAAACATTCTCTTCAATGATTGATATTCCATCTGCAATGCACATAGCAGACATTAGTTGTGGTTGCATATCACTGGGAAAGTTGGGATATGGATTTGTTGCAACGTGAATAGATTTAATAGAGCCATTTTTTCTAGAAATAATCATACCATCGTCACATAACTCAACTCCGGCTCCTATAGTCTTCAATTCATTTGCAATACATTCCATATCAGACAAATTTACTCCTTCTAACTTTAGCTCGCCGCCGGTAATGACAGCAGCCAGAGCATAAGTACCGGCCTCTATGCGATCTGGTATTATTTTATGCTCACACCCATTTAATGCTTCAACACCTTCTATTGTGATTTTTGTATTATTAACTTCAATATTGGCACCCATACTCTTCAGAAATTCTATTAAATCAAGAACTTCCGGCTCAATTGCAGCATTGTTTATTATTGTTACTCCCTCTGCAAGTGTTGCTGCCATTATTATATTTTCTGTTGCACCAACACTCACTTTTTCAAATGTTATTTCTTTGCCTTGCAATTTCCCCTTTGTTGTTGCAGTTATATTACAGCTATCAATTTCAATTTTAGCTCCCATTGCTTCAAGTGCCTTAATATGAATGTCAACAGGACGTTTTCCAATATTACATCCACCAGGAAATACTGTTGAAACTCTACCAAATCTGCTGAGCATTGGACCTAGCATTAAAAAAGATGCTCGCAGTCTGCTTGCAATTTCATGTGATATTAAATAGTTATTGATATTGCTACAGTCAATTTCCAAAGTGTGATTTGCTTTATAGTCTTTATTGCATATAAAATTTACTTCTGCACCAAGACTCTTAAGCAGCTCAGACATCAAATTCACATCAATTAAATCAGGTACGTTATGCAAAGTTATTGAAGAATTACTAAACAAGCTTGCCGCCATTATTGGCAAGACGGCATTCTTTGAACCATTAATCTTGATTTTTCCAATTAAGGGCTTATGGTTACTTCTTACTAATATTTTATGCATTTAATCAAGCGATAGAACTTATCAAGTAAGTATAATAGGTTAGCGGTAAAAGACAAAATTTTGCTTTTTCTTCTTCTGTCATTCGAGTAGCTGACACTGGGATCCATTTCTTCATCATCATCAAAATGTTATATTTCAACATTACTTTTATGCTGACCAATTTAACTGGACTCCAGTTTCAGCTACTCGAATAACATTTTCGTAGTCGATTCAAAATAGCATAATTAACTACACCTTTCCAAAGATGAGAGACGCGTTGGTACCACCAAAACCAAATGAATTAGAAAGCGCATATTGAATTTTATGCTCTTGAGCTTTAAGTGGTACAAAATTTAAATCACACCCTTCTGAAGGTTTGTGTAGGTTTAAAGTTGGTGGAACAATTCCATTGTTTAATGCAAGGATACTAAATATTGCTTCAACACTTCCTGCGGCACCAAGTAAATGTCCTATAGAAGATTTAGTCGAGGAAACAGGTATTTTATAGGCATAGTCACCGAATAACTGCTTCATTGCTATTACTTCAACTTTATCCCCAAGTGTTGTTGAAGTTCCATGTGCATTGATATACCCAATTTGACTTGGGCTTACTTGTGCACTCCTTAAAGCAAGTTCCATTGCCTTAAGTGCGCCTCTTCCTTCTGGATGTGGTGCTGTGATGTGGTGCGCATCTCCTGTGAGTCCATATCCAGTGAGTTCTGCATATATTTTTGCTTCCCTTTTTTTTGCATGTTCATATTCTTCCAGAACTAATATACCTGCCCCTTCGCCCATGACAAATCCATCGCGTTCTTCGTCCCATGGCCTTGAGGCCTCTTCAGGCTTATCATTGAATTTAGTTGATAGCGCCTTCATCGATGCAAAACCTGCAATTCCAACTCTGCATAACGCACTTTCTGCTCCGCCTGCAATCATAATGTCAGCTTCACCGAGTTTTATAGCTCTTGCTGAGTTTATAATCGCATGCGCACCTGTTGCACATGCAGTTACCGCTGAGTCATTTGGACCTATAAATTCGTATTTAATAGAAATATGACCAGATATCAAATTTATTAGACTTGCAGGAACAAAAAATGGGCTAACACGTCTAGGCCCCTTCTCCTGCATGGTAATTACATTTTCCTGAATTGATGGAAGACCACCTATACCAGAACCAATAGCTACACCTATTCGCTCTTTATTAATATTTTTATTTTCCAAAATTAGTGAATCTTCTACTGCCTGAACAGCTGCTGCAATTCCGTAGTGAATAAAACGATCTGTTCTTTTTAGGTCTTTTTCAAAAATATAATCTGGTGGATTAAAATAATGCTCAATGTTATCGGATTGCACAGGCACCTGCCCTGCAACCTGACAAGCAAGATCAGAAGAGTCGAACCTATCTGTATTGATTGCTTTGATGCCAGATTTACCTTCTTTCAGCTTTGCCCAGGTGTTATTAACATCTGCTGCTAGTGGAGTAATTAAGCCAACACCGGTAACTACTACTCTTCTGCTCATTCAACATCAATTGTTTGCTTTGTTTACTACATATTCAACTATCTGTTCCATAGTTTCCATTTTTTGCGCATCTTCATCAGGAATCTCTATACCAAATTCTTCTTCAGCTGCCATGATTATTTCAACTGCATCTAAACTATCTGTGCCATGGTCTGAAAGCTTTGAAGAACTACCAAATCCCTCTACATCCTTACTGATGTGCTCTAGTATAATCTTCTTTACTTTTTCTTCTATATCTTCCCTAGTGCTTTTTGCCAATTCGTTCATTTCTTACTAAAAAATAACCTATTCTCTGATGTTATAAGAAATTTTGATGTTTGCAATAGCTTTTATGATTATATAAACTATTAAAAACTTCCTATCTCATAGCACTCGATAGTTAATAGATTTAAAAATGCTAGACGAAACAACAAAAAATTTGCTTGTTGTAGAAGTGAATAAGCTCTTACCTGAAAATAGTGAAAATAAACTTATATCAGCTATGCGTTATGTGCTTCTTGCTCCTGCAAAACATATACGTTCTTTTTTAGTTATAGCATCTTCGTCGATATTCAACATAAAGGTTGAAAAAGCAATAACAACAGCAGCAGCAATTGAATTTATTCATGCTTACTCCCTAATTCACGATGATCTGCCATGTATGGATAACAGTGATACCCGCAGAGGCCAGCCAAGCTGCCACAAAAAATTTGGTGAAGCAACAGCAGTACTGGCCGGAGATGCATTACTTACCCTGGCTTTTGAGGTATTATCTTTGTTAAATTGTGAGATCATAAAAGTGCTCTCTCAAGCAATAGGAATGAAGGGAATGGTGGGAGGGCAGATTTTAGATATAGGTGCAGATTTTGACAAAATAAAAGAAATTCATTTGATGAAAACTGCAAAACTATTTGCAGCTTCATGTGAAATAGGGGCTATAATAGGAGGCGCTACAGACAAGGAGCGGGAAGCATTATATAACTATGGAATAAATCTAGGGCTTATTTTTCAAGCCAAAGATGATATCGAAGATTATGAGCAAGATAAAACAAACAATTTAATGTCCGTGCTTGGAAAAAATGAAATGGAAAACTATATAGATAGTCTCTTTAAACAGGCCTCAGATAATTTAAGTACGCTTTCAGGGAATACTAATGACTTATATGATTTATTGAATCAAGTAAAGAAGGATGGTTAGAAAAATTATATTACAAATGTTTATCTCTGTAGTAATGATTCTCACTTTAGCTTCTGCTTTTATAATTACGATTGTTTATATAAACAAAGATAAACCAGAGAAAAGGGAAAAGCTTTACGAAATAAATGCTACACATGGTGGTTTGACACAGATGATAGCAAGTTATTTGGTCAGGCCGATACTTGAATCAGCTCTTGATCGTTATATTGAAAAGCATGGGTTAGCAGAATACTTAGAAGAAATAACACAGCAAAAAGAAGAAGAGATGATAAACTTTTATGAAATTACTGAAGGCAGTGGCAGTAAAGTTTTCTGTGGCCAAGAAGTTCTGCTACAAATGTACAAAGTCTCCAACAACCTAGCAACGCTACTTCCGACTGATGTCAATTTGAAAATAGGTCAGGATTACTTAAAAGAAGTGAATTTAGGGGTAATAGGTATGAAAGAAGGCGGAGAGCGTGTAGTTACTATTGCTGCTGATGACAACAAAATGAGTTTTAACTCTTATTACATCAAACTGATTGAAGTAAAAGATAAATATCCCGATTCAGTAAATAACCTGATGATTTTTAATGACTTAATTAACAAAACTGGAAAACGAGTAAAATGTGGCGATGAGATATCAGTTCAATATAGCATAAAGAGACATAATGGTGAGTATATAATCAAAGATCAAATAGTGCAGTTTAAGGTTGGTGACAAAAAAACACCACTTGCTATAGAACTTGGAGTTGTGGGAATGAGAGCTGGTAATAAAAGAACAGTTCTTTCTCCACCTGACCTTTTAACTGATGTATTAACAAAAGACATAGATTTTGATATTGCAATAATTGATTTAAGCTTGAATTCTACTATTGAAAAATAGCTTAAAGAATTACGAAGTAAGAAAAAATAAAACCTCTTGAATGTTCTATATTACTTAAAGTAGGCTTCCTCTAAAGTATAAATTTAGATAAATCAAGCTGCTTTGAAATTGACTCTAGTTTATCTCTTACATATTTGCTATCTATAACAAATTTTTCACTATTTTTTTCAGAAGCGATAAAACTTATTTCATCCAAAAGCTTCTCCATGACAGTATGAAGTCTTCTTGCACCTATATTTTCCACTTCTCTATTAACTGTAAATGCTATTTCAGCTATAGTCTCTATACCATCATCAGTAAACTCAAGTGTTACATTTTCCGTTTTCATTAAAGCTATATACTGTTTTAACAAACTAGATTCTGGTTCCTTTAATATTTTTATTAGATCCTCTTGAGTAAGCGCCTTAAGTTCCACTCTAATTGGCAATCTACCCTGTAATTCTGGTAAAAGATCAGATGGCTTAGATAAATGAAAAGCACCAGATGCAATAAATAATATATAGTCTGTTTTTACGGGGCCATACTTAGTTGAAACAGTTGTTCCCTCAAGTAATGGTAACAGATCGCGCTGCACTCCTTCTCTGTTGACTTCACCTTTTATTTCTGTACGTGCTGCAATTTTATCTATTTCATCTAAAAACACTATGCCTTCATTGCTAACAAGATCAATCGCTTCTTTGATTATCTTGTCTTCATCCATTAACCTTTCGCTTTCTTCATTAATCAATATTTCACGTGCTTCTTTCACTTTAACTGTAATAGTTTTTGTTTTTTTGCTCCCATTAAACATCTTGCCCACGATTTCTGTTACGTTCATCACACCAATTTGCCCACCTGGCATACCAGGTATATCAAAAGTGGGTAGCATACCCTTGCTCTCCCTGACGTTAATAGAAACTTCTCCATCTTCAAATTCCTTATTTCTCAGTCTTTCTCTGAAAACTTTTTTGCTTTCCTCGGTTGCATCTTCACCAACCATGGAGTTGACTATTATCTTTTCAGCCAAACCTAAAGCTTTTTTAGTTAAGGCTTTACGTGCTTTTTCCTTAACTAAAACTATTGCTGCGTCAACTAAATCACGTATTATCGAGTCAACATCACGTCCAACATATCCTATTTCAGTAAATTTCGTTGCTTCAACTTTTATAAAAGGTGCACCAGCAAGCTTTGCTAAACGGCGAGCTATTTCAGTTTTACCAACTCCCGTATGGCCTATCATGAGTATATTCTTAGGTATAATCTCTTCACGTAGTGGAAGTGGGACTTTATTTCGACGCCAACGATTTCTGAGTGCAATAGCAACAGCGCGCTTTGCATCATTCTGTCCGATTATAAATCTGTCTAATTCTTTAACTATCTTCTGTGGTGGTAGATCATCTAATAAAGCTTGTGAGCTTTGAATGCTGCTACTTCCTGTACCTTCATTTTCATAGAGGCTATTCTTCTCATTACAGTCATCATTATTATCAAATTGACCTACTACAGGTTGACCAGAAGAATTGGTACACAAAGTTCTTGACATATTACTCCTTTATTTTTTCAATAATTAGATTATGGTTTGTATAAACACATATATCGGCAGCTATCTTCATAGCCTTTTTTGCAATCTCCTCTATTGATATTCCTTCAACGTCAATCAAAGCTTTTGCTGCAGATAAAGCAAAATTTCCTCCAGAGCCAATGGCTGCAATGCCATCTTCAGGTTCAAGAACATCACCCGTTCCTGTAATGACCAATGAAATGGACTTGTCTGCCACGATCATCATAGCTTCTAATTTTCTTAGATATTTATCCATTCTCCAGTCTTTTGCAAGTTCAACACATGCCCTCATTAACTGTCCTGGGTGCTTATCAAGTTTAGATTCTAGCCTTTCGAAGAGAGTAAATGCATCAGCTGTTGCTCCAGCAAAACCGGCAATTACGGAGTCACCAGAAAGACGCCTAACTTTTTTTGCTCCAGATTTTATAACGGTATGGCCTAGCGAGACTTGCCCATCACCTATTACTACTACATTTTTGTCTCTTCTAATTGACAGTATAGTAGTACCATACATTTTACTGCTGTCATGATTAATCATTTTTTGTTATTTTAATTCGTTATATTATATTAAGATTATAACTTATAATATAGTACTTTTCTTATAACATTTAAAGTGTAGATGCAAAACATAATTCATCCAAATCTGGAAAAAGATATAAATAATTGGTTTGAGGCAAAATTTAACGGCCTTACATTGCCATTTTATAGCTCTATAGATCTTAGAAACTCCAGCTACAAAATTGCTCCAGTAGACGCTAATTTATTTCCTGCAGGTTTCAACAATCTGAGCGAGGTATCGAGAGTAACAGCAGCAAAATTGATAAAAAGCTACTTCGAAACAAAACAATATAAGAAAGCCCTTATAATACCGGAAAATTACACACGAAATAAAATGTATATAGAAAATGTATTTGCCATAGAAAAGGTGCTTCAACTTGCAGGTTTCGAAACTAAAACTGGTCTCTTTCACAGTGAAGCATATAATTTAATAGAATTATATGAGACTATTGTAAAAGAAAATTCTTTGTTAAAGACAACTTCAGGATTTGTACCCGATGTTATTATACTGAATAGAGATATGACAAGCCACATTCCAGATATTCTCAAAAATGTAAAACAAGAGATAATACCGAGCCCACTGTATGGTTGGCACAGTAGACAGAAATTTAAGTATTTTGAAATTTATCAAAAATTAGCGTCCGAATTTTGTAGCGGGTTTAAAATAGACTCATGGCTCATTTCTGCACTTACAGAAAATTGTAATGAAGTAGATTTTAATGATGATTCATCACTAAAAGCAATAGCGGTTAAAGTTGATCAAGTATTGTCTCTAATACAAAGTAAATATCAGGAATATAAAATAAAAACACAACCTTACGTTTTTATCAAAGCAAGCAATGGCACATACGGAATGGGTATCATAACAGTGACAAGTGGTGAAGAAGTGTTAAACCTCAACAAAAAAAAGCGCAGTAAAATGAAAAAGGTAAAGGAAGGTATAGAAGTAAGTAGTGTTATTATACAAGAAGGTGTACCAACTATCGATGTATTTAAGGGCAGTCCTGCAGAACCGCTGATATACTATGTAGGGAATACGCCTGCGTGCTACTTATATCGATGCAATAATAGAAAAGATACATATTCTAGCTTGAATTCCACTGACTGTGAATTTTATGACATCAGCCAAGAAAATAAAACTCTGCCACTTTGGAACATTGTTAGCAAATTAGCAGTATTAGCATTGGCAGTAGAAATAAAATCTTTTCACCTCTAATCCTTACATTCCCACAGCGTTGCCATCGGGCAGATCATTACCATCATTAACGGGCTGAATATGGTTGGCATGATAGAGTCCAGTAGAAGGATCAGTGCCATTACTAGGTTGATTAACAAACTTATCGATGTTTGATATCAAGTATGCTATGCTTAATATTAAGCTAACTGTTATGCTTAAGTTGAAGTTATAGATTATGCCACCACCCAAGTCTATCGGTATAGTTGCAATTTCCATTCTCTTTAATGTAAAGCTTAATAAGCCTAATGACAAGGTTATCGTGCTGAAAATAACATCTTTTCTACATTCAGCAGATTTTTCAGGATTCTTATTATCCAGATACTTCTTCCATGTATAATAATAGCTTATAAATTCTGAAAATAGAAACAGAACTGCTGATGTTAAGCTAATATAACTTATTATATCTTTATTGTTCCCAGCTAGGAAATGAATGATTTTTGTCTGCATCAATATTCCTATTGTACAATTTGCCAAGAAGGCTAAGCTACCTATAACCTGTGCTGGTTTTTTAGGCTCACCTTTATCGTCCTGAGATTTATATCCAGCTAACTTGAGTCCAGAATGAAGAATGAGTAATGTTGATGTTGGTAATTTTATGAACTTGGCAATATCTAATATAGTACAAATATTGGATCTGTTGTTATCAATAAACTCGCAACAGAATTGCAATGAAATTTTACACAATATGCCTGTTAAACCTACTGCAATACAATACATCTTTCTAATATCATGATTGTGAGCATCATGTATACTGTGTATAAATGTATTTGGCTTACCTTTTGGCATAAGTAGATAATAAAATAATAACTTTTTAATGTTATACCATAAAAATCTTAAAAGATAAAGTGCTATAAATCAGGACTTTGAGAGTGATCTAAACATAAATCTGCCAAGCATTTGATAAATAAGAGATCAGTACTGAGAGTTGGTACGCGAAAATAATATCCGTCTTTGATAATTGCTTTATACTCTATATCAAGTTCAACCAGTGTTTCCGAATGTTCAGACACAAAAGATATAGGTGATAAAACTACGGGTATATCATCGGCTTTTGCGCGTGACAATTCACTTTCAGTGCTAGGCTCCAACCATTTTACTGGGCCAACCTTACTCTGATAACATATTCCCCAATCAAGATCTTCAATATTCAATTTTTTTACTATTAACTTTACTGTTTTTTCTATCTGTGAAGCGTAAGGGTCGCCTTTTTTAATGATACTAAGAGGCAAGCTATGAGCTGAAAACAGTACTCTTGGCTTACCGATTTTGCTAGCTAACTTGTAGTACTTAGCTGTCAGATTGGTGTGAGCTTCAATAAAGTCTTCATTGTCATAATAATTATTGATTATTGTTGTGTTACATTCTAGGCTATGTTTTTTGGCATTTTTTTGCCAATTCTCGATGGATGATAGAGTTGTGGTGGTTGAATATTGCGGATATAGTGGTAACAGAATGATTTCGTCAGGGTCGAATTGCTTTACGCTTTTAACAACTTCATCAGCAAATGGATGCCAATAACGCATGCAGATGAATATCTTATACACATGGTTTCCATCTTCATTTAATTTTAGTTCTAAAGCATCAGCTTGTGCTTTTGTATTCTCCAAAATTGGAGACTTACCTCCAATGTGCTCGTATATTTCTTGTGCAGTATTTTCTCGCCTTTTGGAGATAAACTTTGCTAAAAGAAAGCGGAAAGGATTGGGTAGATTGACTATTCTTTTATCATAAAAGAGATTAAATAAAAAAGGACGAACTGCACTCAGTGAATCAGGCCCGCCTAGGTTAAATAAGATTACTGCCTTCTTCACTTACAACACCCTGCTTCAGGTTTGCCTATAAAATTAGCTACACACTCATCAAGTTTAGTTGCAGGCACTAAATTTCTCACACTAGCATACAATAGATGGCCAGATCTCTTCACGTTACTCTGTGTAGATGCAAAGCTTCTATCGAAAACCAGATCGACACAGAAACTTGGAACTGCTTCAAGAAGCTCAACAGCAGCCAAAGATATCATTATGCAGCTTTGTAGGGCCTTCAGAAGAATAGTAAGGGGAAAAAGTAAAACTTTAACGAAAAGACGGGTGCTTTCATTCAGTGACTGACCTGGATTAGGTGAGTTATACTCGATGTGTTTTCTATTTTGATTGAAGATGGGAAATTTTATAGTATCTTTTTTAAATTGCTCACCTATTTCTTGTGTACTATGTTTGGTCCATTTTTCTAGTAATAACTCACGCACGTGAAAAGTTCTTACAAGAAAGCATGTCGCAATCATCAATGCAGCGCATGTAAGTGCACACTCCTTAAGACTTATACTACCTATCATAGGTAATGCAAGACAAATAAATGGCACTATGATTGTCATTTCAAGAAATGGAATGATGTTTCTTTTTATTGCAAAAAAAGCGCCTTCTTTTAATTTTGTATTATTGTGTAAGCTATACTCTAAATAACTTAAAAATGCCAAATTAAAGGTTAAAAATCCCTTTGTTCCACAAAAAATTGATGATTTTAAATTATTAACAAATGTTTTAGCAGAAGATTCAGTTTCAACCGGTTGTTTGGTAGTAGATTTAGTTTTTTTACAACAAGCATGCATACAATACTCTCTTGATGATTTATTCTTAACTATAAGTGAAAAATTGCTTTTATC
>DWTS01000081.1:0-15139 GCA_018250615.1 Oechydrus chersis rufus | reverse complement strand
TCAACATCAAAAAGACGATAAGGACGAGGATAAAGACCAAAAAGAGCCGAACGCTGTAAAAGTTCAAACGATAAGGTGAGCATGAAACTCCACATTAAGGTTTGCGAAAAATTACGCTTAAAGAGGTAACGCAAATATATCCCAAATGGCAACGTCAAAAGAAGATTAAAAAAAGGTTGGATGAAACTTGGTGCTTTCAAGGCCATTAGCCATGTAGAAGGCTCGTTAAGTACCAGCGGGTTATAAGCGATGAACTGACGTACAAATTCAAAGGGAACAAGATTTTGCTTAGGACCTGTCATCTGTGCAACCTGTGCCACATCAGGCAAAGGAAAAATAGTCATCGCATAAGCACAAACTATATAAAGGACAAAAGAAAAATTGACAATAAACCGCCAAGGGTTAACACGTCCATATTTACGATATTGAACAATCATATAAGGAATAAGGCTAAGCAAGAAAAAAACAAAGAAGAGCAATACACCTATTTGAATAGCATGGAGATAAGTAAGCATAGAAATCCTTTTTTAAAATTTTATCTTTATTATAACAAAATTTATAAATGGAGATTGTGAGCCAGTTTAAAGAAATAGCTTAAATCAAGTGGAAGTTGATATTATTACTGCTGCTCACACCCTGTTTATACATCAAAGGCTTGCGCATATTTGATACACCCCGAAATATTTTTTAGTGCATTGGGGTGTAAAGGACGAATCATAAAAGCTTCTGCTGGAACGTCCAATGGTGCCGTGACCTTATATTTTTCAGCAGATACATAGCCAAAACGAGAATAATATTGGGGATGCCCCAGAATACTTATAAAAGGGAAATCTTGTTGAACGGCACGCTTTTCCAACTCTTTCAGCAAATTTTCTCCCACTTTTTTACCTTGCCAAGAAGGTAAAACAGCTAATGGCGCAAGAACCAGCCCTGTAAAACTTTCTTTATCGTTGATAATCTCGACTTCACTTAGTAAACCATAACCAATAATTTTTGCTCCTTCAGCGGCGACAACTTCTAAACCATCGACATAGCTGCAATCTGTCCGAATCTTTTCCACAAGCTCTGCTTCATTACCATAACCATGTTCGGACCTGCTAAATGATTGACGAATTAACTGCTCAACTTCTTTATAGTCTTTTCGCCCAATACTTCTTATTTCCAATGTTGACCTCCTTCATTTATAGAAAAACAAACGGAATACCTTTACTCCGTTTGTTCCTTTAAAAATTGATTGATTACAAGAGTTCTCGTGCTTTTTCTTCGATGAAACCTGCCACTTGATCAATCGTTTTTCCTGTACTATCTAGTAAAATAGCATCCTCTGCTTGTTTTAGAGGGGAAACTGCTCGTGTACTATCCTTACGATCTCGTTCGGCGATTTCCACTTTGAGTTTTTCCAAATCAGTAGGAATATTTTTTTGTAAATTTTCTTTATAACGTCGCTCTGCTCGTTCATCCACAGAAGCCACGAGGAAAATCTTCAAATCTGCATGAGGTAGGACAACCGTACCAATATCACGTCCATCCATGATAATGCCACCTTCGTCAGCAATGCGCTGTTGCTCAGCAACTAAAAATTCCCGTACTGGAGCTAAAGCAGAGATTTTTGAAACATTCTGTGTTACTTCGTTTGTACGAATAATCTTAGTAATATCCTCTGTTCCTAAAAATACAAGTTGTCCATCAGCCGTATTTTTAAAGAAAATTGGTTTTTTCTTGATCACATCAATAATTTTTTGAGGATCCTCCGTTTTGTTTTGGAGGGCAACCAAAGTTGCAGCACGGTACATCGCACCTGTATCTAAATAGATAATCCCAAGATTTTGTGCAACGATTTTAGCGACAGTTGATTTTCCGCTTGAGGCGGGACCATCAACAGCAATTTGTAACTTTATCATGTTTCTTTCCTATATATGAATACTTTTTATTATTTTAATTTTAATACTTGCCCAGGTGATATTGGTGAACCATCGGCATTGTATCCTGTTGCGGAGATATTATTAAGGCTGGCAATTACAGACCATGCAACGCCTGTCTTCGCTGATATCTTACTTGGATCGTCTCCAGCTACAATAACATAAGTTCCACCCTCTTCAGTGGAAGATTCTTCAGTGGTTGGCGGTGGAGCTACAGTACTTTCTTCTGGTTTCACTTCTTCAGTAGTCTGTTCTGTTTGTTGCTCCGTGGTTTGCTCTACAGTTTTTTCTGGATTTTCCTGAGCAAATCCACCGCTATGTTGCGTTTGATTATTCCAAAGAATAAAGGCAATCATGAAACCAACCAGTAAAAACATCGTCACGACAGTAAAGGTTAAAGCACGTGAAGTTAATGACTTGTTATTGTGTTTTTTTCTTGGCTTGCTGCCCGAACGACTTTTTTCGGAATCTGCTTTCATGGCCTTATAGATTTCTTTATCCCACGGTTCTTTTTCTGCCACATCTTTTTCCTTTCCTTTTTTATTTTTTTATATTATCATCATTGTATGAAAGTAAACATAATACCAGAAAATTGTATTGCATGTGGCCTTTGTTATTTACATGCTCCATATGTCTTCGATTACCATGATAACGGTATCGTTAAATTTAATAATTCCGATAAACTGGAAAAAGAATATTTTTCTGATGATAAAATAATAAGTGCAGCCAAGGCTTGCCCAACAGCTGCGATAAAGATTACCAAATCTTAAAACCTTAAACTCTGATATTTATTTTACCATAAAATTACTTCTTTATCTAACTATTTCGTGATTTTTAATTAGGTATTTTCATTATATATACAGCTTGTTTTTGATTGACAAGTTGTTTTTATTTTCGTCAGTTAAATTAAAAAATCAGATTTATGAAACCAGTTTCACAAATTTTTGCAAATGTTTTCAATTTGTAGTATACTAGGACAGTAATAATTATATTATATAAAAATTTATAAGGAGGTTACTCAATTGAGTATCGGAATTGTTATTGCGAGCCACGGTGAATTCGCTGCGGGCATCAAGCAATCTGGTTCAATGATCTTCGGTGAGCAAGAGAAAGTACAAGCTGTTACTTTCATGCCTAACGAAGGACCAGACGACTTACGCGCCAAAATCGAAGCCGCTATCGCAACATTTGATGCTGAAGATGAAGTCCTTGTCCTTGCTGACTTGTGGAGCGGTTCTCCATTTAACCAAGCAAGTGCTGTTATGGGTGCCAATCCAGAACGCAAGGTAGCTATCATCACAGGCCTCAACTTGCCAATGCTTATTCAAGCCTACACAGAACGTATGATGGATGCTTCTGCTGGTGTTGAACAAGTTGCTGCAAACATTATTAAGGAAGCTAAAGCTGGTATCAAAGCATTGCCAGAAGAGCTTAATCCTGCTGAAGAAAGCGCTACACCAGCTGAAGCTGGCGTAAACGCTGCCGCTATCCCAGAAGGTACTGTTGTTGGTGATGGTAAGATTAAAATTAATCTTGCACGTATCGACTCACGTCTTCTCCACGGTCAAGTTGCTACTGCTTGGACTCCAGATTCAAAAGCAAACCGTATCATCGTTGTTTCTGACGCTGTTGCCAAAGATGAGATGCGTAAAACACTTATCACACAAGCTGCACCTCCAGGTGTTAAAGCCAACGTTGTCCCTATCAAGAAAATGATTGAAGTTGCTAAAGATCCACGTTTTGGTGAAACTAAAGCTCTTCTCTTGTTTGAAACTCCTCAAGACGCACTTGCTGCTATTGAAGGTGGCGTACCTGTAGAAACACTTAACGTGGGTTCTATGGCACACAGTACAGGTAAAACAATGCTTAACTCAGTATTGTCTGTAAACAAAGATGATGTTGCCGCTTTTGAAAAGTTACGTGATCTCGGCGTTAAATTTGACGTTCGTAAAGTCCCTAACGATTCTAAATCTGACTTGTTTGCTTTGATTAACAAAGCAGACGTTAAGTAAAATTAAATATTATTAGGAGAAATTTATAAAATGAGTATTATTTCAATCATTTTAGTTCTTATCTTCGCGTTCTTAGCTGGACTTGAAGGTATCTTGGACCAATGGCAATTTCACCAACCAATTATCGCCTGCTCATTGATCGGTATCGCTACTGGTCACATGGCTGCAGGGATTATCTTGGGTGGTTCATTGCAAATGATCGCCCTTGGTTGGGCTAACGTTGGTGCCGCTGTCGCACCTGACGCTGCACTTGCTTCTGTCGCTTCTGCTATCTTGATGGTTCAAGGTGGTAACTTTGACTTGACACACATCACTGGTGTTATCGTACCTGCCGCTATCTTGTTGGCAACTGCTGGTCTCGTACTTACTACATTGGTTCGTTTCCTTTCAGTTGGTATCGTTCACTTAGCTGATGCTGCTGCTGAAAAAGGTTCTTACTCAGGTGTTGCTGGTTGGCACATGTTCGCACTCCTTCTTCAAGGTTTGCGTATTGCTATCCCTGCTGCAATCATCCTTGCTATCCCTGCTGAAACAGTAACTGCTGCCTTGAACTCAATTCCTGATTGGGTTTCTAAAGGTCTTGCTGTTGGTGGTGGTATGGTTGTTGTTGTTGGTTACGCAATGGTTATCAACCTCATGGCAACTAAAGAGCTATGGCCATTCTTCTTCCTCGGATTTGTACTCGCACCACTTTCTTCAATCACTTTGATTGGTATGGGTATCCTTGGTGTTGTTATCGCTCTTATCTACCTCAATCTTTCTAATACTGCTGGTAACGGTGGAACTGCTTCTTCAAGTGGTGACCCAATCGGCGATATTCTCAACGATTATTAATTAGGAAGGAGATTTTATAAAAATGGAAAATACAAATAAAAAGTTTAGCCTTTCTAAAAACACACGCTTGAGCGTTATGTTCCGTTCAATGTTCCTTCAAGGTTCTTGGAACTACGAACGTATGCAAAACCTTGGTTTCCTCTATTCAATCATCCCTGCATTGAAACAGTTCTACAAACCAGGTTCTGAAGAAGCTAAAGAAGCTTTGAAACGCCACATGGAGTTCTTCAATACTCACCCATATGTAGCCGCACCTATCGTCGGTGTTACATTGGCCCTTGAAGAAGAAATCGCTAACGGTGTTGAAATCGATGAAGCAGCTATCCAAGGTGTGAAAGTCGGTATGATGGGACCTCTCGCTGGTATCGGTGACCCAGTCTTCTGGTTCACAGTACGTCCTATCGTTGGTGCCATCGCTGCCTCACTTGCAACTGGTGGTTCTATTATCGCTCCAATCTTCTTCTTCGTTGTTTGGAATGCAATCCGTATCGCTTTCTTGTGGTATACACAAGAGTTTGGTTACAAACAAGGTACTGCAATTACAAGCGACCTCGGTGGAGGAATGCTTCAACAAATTACTAAAGGTGCATCTATCCTTGGTATGTTCATCCTTGGTGTATTGATCCAACGTTGGGTTAACATCAGCTTCACTGGTCCTAACGCTATGCTCCCATCTAAACCTTTGGCAGATGGTGCTTACGTTGGTGAATGGATCGACAAAGCAGGTAAAGTCGTTGTTCAAGGTGCCCAAACAGGTACTACAGGCGACGGTGTTGCTAAGTTTGATTGGTTAGACCAAGCAGGTAACGTTGTTGGTAACGGTGTTGCTGGTCAAGACGGTTTCGCACATTACGTAACTGTTGATCAACTTAACACAGTTGACGGTTCTACATTGCACAACATCTTAGGTCAAGTATCATCTGGTCTTGGCTTGAGCCCAGAACAAACACAATCACTTCAAGACGTGTTCAATTCATTAATTCCTGGATTTATCGCATTGCTCTTGACTTTCCTTGTGCTTTGGATCTTGCGCAAATGGAAAAACAAAAATGCACCATTGTTCATCATCATTGGTATGTTCGTTCTTGGTATCGTACTTCACGTTGCAGGTCTTGCTTAATAAGATTTTAAAACAAGAACAAAATCGTCGTGTACTCGCGGCGATTTTTTATTAAGATTATTTTTGCTATAATAAATATATTATAATATCGTTAGGAGCACTAAATTGGCACAATCACTGAATACTAAAGTCGACTTTACCACTGCTGGTATTGCTTATCTTGGCTTTGCTGAATATGGTAAAATTATGATTGGAGACCGAGCTTTCGAGTTTTTCAATGATACTAATGTTGAAAAGAACATGCAATTCCCTTGGGCCTCTATTAAACGTGTGGAAGGTGATGTTTCTGTTTCCAAAAACGGAAAAGTAAAAATTGGACGTCAGTTTATCATCGTCTTTCGTAATGAGCAAAAAGTTCGTTTTGCTGCCAAAGAGTCTGGAACTGTCTTAAAATACATCCGACAATATATTGGAAATGAAAAAGTCGTCCGTCAAAAAGGATTCTTTGATAAATTCTTTAGCCTCTTCCGCCGTAAAAAGAAATAAAAAATAGCCTCCATCGGGGGCTATTTTTTTACAAAAAAAACATACTGCACATGCACCATGATTTTCTAGATTAAGTATCTGTTCCATTTCGTTCACGTCTAAATAAATTAAAATATAGACGATCTAAAATCTTGTCACGGTAGTCCTTTCGTCCAATAAAGCGTGTGACTTTGCTGAAAATATAACATGACAAGAGTGTGACAGCAAAGTTTGGAAAGGCTAGATAAGTCGCTAAAGATAGTCCCATAACGACGATATCAATCCCAAACAAGACACGGTCAATCGTAAATTGCCAGCGATCTTCCATAATTCGACTCAAGAGGATTGAACCACCAAAAGTCCCGTTGGATACTACAACAAGTCCTGCACCTATTCCTGATAAAATACCGTCAGAAATACCAGCGAAAATAATTTGATTAAATTGAAAACCGTTAATTCCCATCGCCTCATAAGCCAGCATCCATAAACTCATCGCAGCTGCACCAGGAACACTCAGCAAAAGCTCTCTTCGGCTCAACAATTTCCACCCAAAGAGAAACAAGGGAATATTAACTACAAAGAAAGTCAGTGCTGGGTTGATTCCAAAAACAAAATCAACAAATACTGAAAAACCTGCAATCCCATTACTTGCTAAGTAATTAGGAATAACAAAAAGTCTTACCGATAAAATATAAAAACCCACTCCTACAATAAGAACAATTAAATCTTTTATAAACTGCTTATCTATCTTTACTCCAATGATCGACATAGAACCCCCTTTATTCTATAATACCATTTAGGAATTTAAAAAACTAATGATTTATGAGGCGCTTGCAAAGTTTTAAATTTTCTGATAGAATGACATTAGAAGTCAGTTTTGAGACTATCTTTTTCAAGAGAGCTTGTGGGTGGTGAAAACAAGTAAAGATTCTTTAAACATTCTGCTTCTTGTTTGATTTTATCCTATGAAAATAGGAACGTGTTTCTCGCGATAAGGGAACTAAAGTCCTATCCTTATGATAGGAAATTTAGGTGGAACCGTGCTTATAGCGCCCTAATTCTTCTTTCAGGAGAATTAGGGCTTTTTATTTTATATTAAAAGGAGATTTTATGCTTGATATCAAAAAAATCCGTGCAGACTTTGACGGAGTAGCCGCAAAATTGGAAACACGTGGTGTTAAAAAAGAAACACTGCAAGAACTCCATGAACTTGATGTACGCCGTCGTGAACTAATCGTACAATCTGAGAACTTAAAAAAAGAACGTAATGCCGTATCTGATGAAATCGCGTTGGTTAAACGTGAAAAAGGCGATGCATCTGAAAAAATAACTGCCATGAAACAAGTTTCTGCTGATATTAAAGTTATTGATGCTGAACTTGCTGATATTGAAGAAAAGTTGACCACTTACACAACAACGCTTCCCAACTTGCCACATGATGATGTGCCTGTAGGTGCTGATGAAGATGATAATGTTGAAATTCGTCGTCATGGTCAAACGCCTGAATTCAGCTTTGAACCCAAACCTCATTGGGACTTAGGTGAGTCTCTTGGTATCCTTGATTGGGAACGTGGCGGTAAAGTTACAGGTTCTCGTTTCCTCTTTTATAAAGGCGCTGGTGCGCGTTTAGAGCGCGCCTTGTATAACTTTATGTTGGACGAACATGCTAAAGAAGGTTATACTGAAATGATTACGCCTTATATGGTCAATCAAGATTCTATGTTCGGTACAGGTCAATATCCAAAATTCAAAGAAGATACTTTTGAAGTAAATGATGACCGTGGTTTTGTGCTCATTCCTACTGCTGAAGTACCTTTGACCAACTACTACCGTGGTGAAATCTTGGATAATGCTGAACTCCCAATCTACTTCACAGCAATGTCTCCTTCATTCCGTTCTGAAGCTGGTTCAGCTGGCCGTGATACACGTGGCTTGATTCGTTTGCATCAATTCCATAAAGTTGAAATGGTCAAATTTGCTCGCCCTGAGGAATCTTACGATGAACTAGAAAAAATGGTTGTCAATGCCGAAAACATTCTCCAAAAACTTGGTTTAGCTTATCGTGTAATCGCACTTTCTACAGGCGATATGGGCTTCTCTGCCGCTAAAACTTATGACTTGGAAGTTTGGATCCCTGCCCAAAATACTTACCGTGAAATTTCAAGTTGTTCAAACTGTGAAGATTTCCAAGCACGTCGCGCCCAAATCCGCTATCGTGATGAAGACGGCAAAGTTAACCTGCTTCACACTTTAAATGGTTCTGGACTTGCTGTTGGTCGTACAGTTGCTGCAATCCTTGAAAACTATCAAAACGAAGACGGCTCAGTAACTGTCCCTGAAGTCCTTCGTCCATACATGGGTGGTTTAGAAGTTATTAAATAAAAAAAACTTGCAAAAGCAAGTTTTTTTATTTTACAACTCAACGATATTCCCAGATTTCAAGTAAACAATCCATTCACAAAGATTGACCGCATAGCCAGTGATACGTTCTAAGAAAACAAGAGTCATCAAGTAATCTTTACCTGTCGTGATTGTTTCTGTATTTTCTTTCATCGCTTCCAAGATTTTTTCTTGGATTTCACCGCTCATATTTTTAACTGTTTGGTATTGATCTGCGATTTCACGCGCACGTTTATCATTACCTTGAATATAAGCATTCAAGGAAGCATCAACGACTGATTTCACTTTTTCACCTAACAGGGAAATGTCTTCTTCGACTTCATGGATACGCTCTTCACCTTTAAGGTTGATTGCCGCCTTAGCGATTGAAGTTACATGATCGCCCATACGTTCCAAGTCACTTGAGGCTTTAAGCACTGTGATAATCGTACGTAAGTCTCCTGACACTGGTTGTTGTAAAGCAATCATTTCCAGTGATTTTGTTTCTAATTTTGTTTCCAATTGGTTAATCATTTCATCACTTGTAATGACATCTTCTGCCAACTCACGATCATGACTCACAAAGGCACGAACTGCTTTATTCAATTGTGCAGATACTTGTGTTCCCATTGAATAAAATTGGTTGTGAAGTTTATTGAGTTCTTCTTCGAATTGTGTACGTAACATTTTTTCTCCTCTTAACTAAGCTCAGAGCAATAGGTGCTCCTTACATCATACCATATTATCCAAACTTACCAGCAATATAATCTTCTGTTTCCTGTTTTTCGGGGTTAAGGAAGATTTTTTTCGTATTGTCCATTTCAACCAAGTCACCATTAAGCATGAAGGCAGTACGATCAGAGATACGTGAAGCCTGTTGCATGCTGTGCGTAACAATAGCCAAAGTATAATCTTCTTTAAGTTCTAAAAGTGTCTCTTCTACATGCCCTGCCGAAATTGGATCTAGAGCTGACGTTGGTTCATCAAGCAAGATGATTTTAGGATTGACAGCAAGCACACGGGCGATACACACACGTTGTTGTTGTCCGCCAGATAACCCAAGCGCTGAAGTATGAAGAATATCTTTTACTTCATCCCAAATATTTGCAGCCTTAAGTGAATTTTCAACGACCTCATCGAGCAAAGCTTTGTCTTTTACACCTTTGAGACGCAAACCATAAACAACATTTTCATAAATCGAAAATGGAAAAGGATTTGGTTGTTGAAAAACCATGCCGATTTCTTTACGAAGATCTACGGTATCCACTTTTGGACTGTAGATGTTATGTCCTTTATACATAATTGCGCCCGTAATTGTTACTGTTGGAATTAAATCGTTCATGCGGTTAATTGAACGCAAAAGCGTTGATTTTCCACATCCAGAAGGGCCAATAAGTGCTGTAATCTCATTAGGATAGAATTCCATATTGATTTGATTGAGCGCTTTTTTCTTACTATAATACAGCGAAAGGTCGCTGACTGTTAAAATTGCTTCTTTTGTCATATTGTCCTCTCGATTATCCAAAGTGTCCTGAAACATAATCTTCTGTCGCTTTAAGATTTGGCTGTGTGAAGATTTTGCTTGTCTCATCGTATTCAATTAAGTCGCCTGAATAGAAGAATGCTGTATAGTCAGAAACACGACTGGCTTGTTGCATGTTGTGCGTAACGATAATGATCGTATAGTCTTTCTTAAGTTCGGTCATTGTTTCTTCAATTTGCATTGTAGAGATAGGATCCAAAGCTGAAGCTGGCTCATCCATTAAGATAATTTCCGGTTTAACCGAAAGGGCACGTGCAATACATAAACGCTGTGCTTGACCACCAGAAAGGGCCAAGGCTGACTTGTTCAAGTTGTCCTTGACTTGCTCCCATAAAGCTGCTTGCTTAAGCGATGTTTCCACGATTTCATCTAATTTTTTCTTATCTTTTATGCCTTCACGACGATGGATAAAAGCGATATTTTCATAGATTGATTTTGGGAAAGGATTTGGTCTTTGGAAAACCATACCGATTTGCTTGCGGACTTCGTAAACATTGACTTTAGGGTCACTGATATTGACACCTTCATACATGATTTCACCTGTAACTCGTGCACCATCAATCGTATCATTCATACGGTTAAGAGCGCGGAGATAAGTTGATTTACCAGAACCTGAAGGGCCAATTAAAGCCGTCACTTGATTTTTAGGAAATTGCATAGAGACACCATGAATTGCTTCTTTTGTGCCATTATAGAAAACCCGCAAATCGTTTGTTGAAAGAGCGATATTTTTGTCGAAAGTCAAAATGTGACGTTCGTTCCAATCATAAGTTGCCATATTTTTCTATATTCCTTACTAATTTCCAGATGTGAGTTTCTTGTGGAGGCGATTTCCGAGGAAACGTGCCCCAAGGTTGAACAACAATACAAAGATAATAAGTACTGCAGAAGCTCCTGCAGAAATCTGAGTTGCTGTTGCGATTGTTCCTTCAGTGTTCAAAGCCCAAATATGTACGGCCAATGTTTCAGCAGGACGGAAGAGTGACAATGGGCTTGTCAATGACATAGGATTCCAGTTGGCCCAGTTGATTGGCAAGTTAGTTTGACCCGCAGTATAAATCAAAGCTGCCGCTTCACCGAATACACGTCCTGAAGATAAGATAACCCCTGTTAAAATCCCCGGTACTGCTGCTGGTAAAATGACTTTAGTGGCTGTTTCCCATTTTGATAAACCGAGAGCCAAGCCACCTTCACGTTGCATTGTCGGAATGGCACGAAGTGATTCCTCAACATTACGTGTCATCAAAGGTAGGTTGAAGACTGTAAGAGCAAGGGCACCGGATAAGACAGAGAAACCAAGGCCAAACTGAATAACGAAGAGCAACATACCGAAGAGACCCACAACGATTGAAGGAAGTGATGACAATACCTCAATTGCTGAGCGAACTGCACCAGTCAACCAATGTTTTTGATTGGCGTATTCTGAAAGGTAAATTCCCGCACCCAATGAAAGTGGAATTGAGATAATTAAAGTCACAACTAATAAGTAAACTGAGTTAAAAAGTTGAATAGCGATACCGCCGCCAGTCAATGGATTTGAAGGTGTTGTTAAGAATTCCCAAGATACAAAAGGTAAACCTTTAACTAAAATATAAATCAAGAGAAAAGCGAGTATTGCAACAATGATACCTGAAAGTGCATAGAGCACGCCAGTGGCAATTTTATCTGTGCGTTTTGCATTCATTATTTAAGGCTCCCTTTCTTAGCGATAGCACGCATCGCAATATTAAATACCAATGACATAAGGAGAAGGAGGAGGCCAAGTGACCAAAGGGCATTCAATTGAATACCTGGTGTCGCATTTGGAATACCTGATGTCAAAATTGAAGTTAGAGTTGAAGCCGGAGAAACCAAATCTTGTGGCATTGTTACGGCATTACCAACAACCATTTGGATGGCCAAGGCTTCACCAAAGGCACGCGCCATACCAAAGATTACTGCAGTTAAAATCCCAGGTGCTGCGGCACGCAGTAAGACACGCCAAATGGTTTGCCAACGTGTTGCCCCTAAACCAAGGGAAGCTTCACGATAATGAGGTGGGATGGCTTTAAGCGCATCGACAGTCATTGAAGTAACTGTTGGTAAAATCATAACAAAGAGTACGAACACACCCGCAAGCAAGCCAAGGCCTGTTCCACCAAATGTATTACGGATAATAGGTACAACAACAGTCAAACCGATAAATCCATAAACAACTGAAGGGATACCTACCAAAAGTTCAATAACCGGTTGCAAAATTTTCGCACCATATTTTGGCGAAATTTCTGTCATATAGATTCCTGCTCCGATGGCAAAAGGAGTTGCCACCAAAGCTGAAAGCACAGTAACGATTAAAGAGCCCGCAAACATTGGTAAAGCACCAACTGCAGGTTTCCCGTCAGGGCCGATTGCTCCAGGCTCCCAATGTGCTCCAAAGAGGAAACGGAACGGATTCACACCATCCACAAAGAAAGTTGAAAGACCTTTTTGAGCGACAAAGACCAGAATAAGTCCAACGACAAAAACGATAATTGCGATACACAAGAATGTCAATGTCCTACCAAATTTTTCCAAGCGTGAATCTTTTGAACTTGAAAGTAATTTTTCTTTAATTTTTGAGTTTTCCATAACTACCTTACTAATTATTTAATTGGTGTAACTTTACCTTTATAATCACGATCAATTTTCATCTCCGTTACAGGGATGTAGCCGAGTTTTCTCAGTGTTACTTTGTCATTTTTAACATAGTTGATAAAGCGATTTTCTACAAAGTTCTCATTTTTATTATTGGTATACATATGTTCGTAAGACCAAATTTTCCACTTATTAGTTGTTACATTTGTATCTGTAGGTTCAACCCCATCTAAGTTCAGTGGTTTAATCCCTGGCTTGTGGATATAAGGGAACGAAACATAAGAAATTGCACCTGGTGTTTGACCAACCAATTGTACAACCGAACCAGAAGCATCTTGAGTAGGGCCGTCAATTTCCCGCGCACCATTCAAGGCAAGGTTATCAAAATTGACACGTGTTCCTGAACCTGCCGTCCGTCCGATAACCGTAATTTCTTGATCTGGACCGCCAACTTCTTTCCAGTTTTTTACTTTTCCGGTGAAAATATCAATAAGTTGATCTTGAGTGACATTTGATAAATCCAAATTTCGATTCACGATTGGTGCAAAACCGACAACTGCAACCTTATTTCCTGTAATTTTAGAAGCATCAATTCCTGATTTTTCCTCTGCAAAGATATCTGAGTTACCAATTTGGAAAGAGCCTGCGACCACTTGTGCAAGTCCAACACCTGAGCCTCCACCTTGAACCATAATAATATCTTCTGGATATTTCTTCATATAGTCCAAGGAAACTTGTTCAACCAGTGGTTTCATTGCCGTTGAGCCACCTACTGTGACTTGATTTGAGTTGGGCGCACATGCCGCTAAAGTCACAAGACTCATTGCTGCAAATAAAGCCATTAAAATTTTCTTTTTCATATCCTTATTTTAGCATAAATCAACCATAAATAAGCAAAAGCTTACCGCTTACAATGTAAACAGTTTGTAAATGGAACGGCAAAGAGAGCACCTGAGACACGGCCCAAGTACTCTTGCTCTTTGCATCATCATTAAGAACAAGGATTTTCTAAAAGAATAAGTTTTTGTAAAGTAAAACCAAAGGTATGAAAAGAAAATTTTAATGCTTTACTCTGCTCACTCTTATTTCTTATTTATTTGTGATTTTTCCTTGAGCGTCACGTTCAACTTTCATATCAGAAACCGGGATATAGCCAAGTTCCTTGATTGTTTTTGTATCTTCAGTCACGTATTTGATAAAATCTGTTTCGGCTGCTGTTTCTTTTTCTTTATTAGTATACATGTGTTCGTATGACCAAACTTTGTAGCTATTGTCTGCAACATTTTCATCTGTTGGTTTTACATTATCAATACTGACTGCTTTGATATCTTTACTCTTATCAAGGTAAGAAAAGGCAACGTAGGAGATTGCACCTGGTGTTTGAGAGACCATAGTTACCGCCGTACCTGAGGCATCTTGCGTTGGACCCTCTACTTCTTTTTCGCCACCAAGAGCTAAATTATCAAAGTTCACACGTGTTCCTGAACCTGCTGCACGCCCAATTACTGTGATTTTTTCATCCGGACCTCCAACTTCCTTCCAGTTCTTCACTTTACCTGTGAAGACATCTTTAAGTTGTTGTGTTGAGAGATTATCAATGTTAATATCTTTATTTACAATTGGAGCAAAACCAACGACAGCTACTTTATGGTCGTTCAATTTAGAAGCATCAATTCCTGATTTTTCTTCTGCAAAGATGTCAGAGTTGCCGATTTGGAAGGTTCCTGTTGAGACCTGAGTCAAACCTACACCGGATCCACCACCTTGTACAGTGATTTGAACTTCTGGTTTTTTAGCTGTGTACTCAGTTGAAGCTTGTTGTGCCATAGGTTGCAAGGCTGTTGAACCTCCAGCGATGATTTTACCTGAAGCTGGCGTTGAGCTTCCTGAGCTGCTATTAGACGATGAATTGCCATTTCCACAAGCTGCAAGCGTCAACAGAGCTGCACCAGCGATAATTCCAGAAAGTAACTTTTTATTCATGAGATTTTCTCCAATAATTTTCTATGTTCTCCGTAAGCTCTTTCGCTTACAATACTATCTTAACACTGTTGGCAACCTCTAATTGTAAATGCTTCGTAAATACTAGGTAAACGCTAAGTAAACGGTTTTACTTTTTATTATTGCTACAAAAAAAAGCAAGAAACAATTGTCTCTTACTTTTTAGCGATTGTAGGCCTTGATTTGACGAGCAATATCACGATTTTGCTCTTTACGTTTGAGTGTTTCACGCTTGTCGTACTGTTTTTTTCCT
>DWTS01000080.1:0-15213 GCA_018250615.1 Oechydrus chersis rufus | reverse complement strand
CTATAGAACATAGTTCGCTTACATAGAAACTTAAATATTTTACTTACGAACTAACTGATCTACTTTAGAGTATGCAAAAATTTTAAAGTACATAACTACATTTTAAATATTCCGCACTGCAGTAGCCATTCACTATTGGATGAATTACTAATTCACCACCCTAAAGCAACACTATGAAGTTACTGTATTCGCATCGCTTCGACCGGCAACAAAAGTCAGTTTTACGCTCCAGACAGTTGTAATTCGGATCCGTGAGCGCTCGATCGCGCGTTGACGATACGCCCGGTTCAATACTTAACCCGTTCGAAATAACTAACTCGTGCATTGTAAATAACATTTACGGCTTACGCAGTGATAAAAGTTTTATTGGCTTTAACTGTAACGCTGGCTGGTGGTTGTGGTCGTGTATTCGTGTCGTTATCAAAACATCCCGTATTTGAAATTTTCAAAATATTCGTTCAAATCTTCTGTATAAGTTATCTGTTAATCAATTACATTCATAATGGGTTTAGTGTTAATTTCATTTGAAAATGTTATATTTCATAGCATCATTTACAAGTCTATGATAGTTTAATTAATCTGTGCAATTATCGTATACGTATTACAGACGAATATAAATATAGAGAGATTAACATACGAACGTTCCATACGAATACGAATGTTACAAATAAGAATAACGTTACAGAAAAGTTTGTAAATAGTAAACAAAAACATGGCCTTATACAGCAGCATTTTGTTCGGATGCAACTTAATTTTTCATTAGTAACTACCAGTTTTAACATTGTGTGTGAGCGGAAAATAATATCTATTTTAAATTTTATTTATTATTTTTCCAATTTCCGTAACAAAAAAATGCAATATAAATCTAATACTTTGATTCTCACTCTTGAGGACTAAGGTGTTGGCCACGTATAAAAGTGTAGTCAGCATCCTCACCTTTCAATAGAAAAATGATAAATATGTACATAAATGGGTAAATACATCCTCGGGTGGCAGTGACTACTTCACACAAGGTGGCCTAAATGCTAGTTTGCTACTCCCATAACATACAAAGAACAAAAAATTGAGCCCCTGAATTAGGTATTTCGCCTTAGGTTCAGCTTACTGGTGAATCCCTCGGTCATCGATACATACTCTCGTTAAGTACACTATGATTAGGGTGCACAGTATTATTTCTTTTATACTTACTTTATTCCTAGCTATCACTGAAAGACACAAAAAACAGCACTCCTCATATTTACTACCCAATTTTCACACAACACCCCAACCACACACATGCATACGGATATACACGCACGCACGCACGTACGCACGCTTGCACACAAACATGCACGCAATCACCCACGCGCATGGACACACACACACACACATACATACATACCATCGAGCGCACAAACTAATAAAGGGTATATTTGTTATATATACCCTATAATATATACTAATAAATTTCAGAAAATATATCGATGGACTAAATTATTTTTTAAATGATTCAACTATACCTACTAGTTTTTTCAAAGAAATATGCATATTTATAGTCTGTTCATACAGTGATTATATATGATGGTAATATTTCAACAATAAACTTAATCCAACGAGAAAATAGTTGCATTTTTTATTGTAGAGCAAAGGACTGGGAATTGTAGATACTGCCTTGTTCAAATGAATTATTTATTTGTTTTATATTGTGTTATGTGTTATTTATCCTCTTGTTGACTACAGAATTATTATTATCCTATCCTACGAAAACGGAAAACCAAAGAACATTTGAACAGTTGACATTAATGCTATGTCACGTCATGGCCTATATACATATATTTGGCCTATGTAATTTAAATTTATATAAGTAAAAGTTAACGTCAGATGTAGAAATAAAATATCATACCTAGTTTAAATTGCATCTCTTTAATAAAAAACATGTATAAGAGTCGTAAAGAGGATATATGTATTTGACTGTATTTGAGATCAGCAAGGACCTAAATAAATTTTGTACCCTTGCCTGCCTGCAACCCTTTTAATGGCCCACTACTGTGCACGGGTCTTTCCTCACAAGTGGAGAAGACCTGGAGCATACTCCACCACGGTGCTCCAGTAGGATTGGTGGAGACATTTTGTTTAATTACAATAAAAAAATATATGTGTAGTTACTAACCATCACTCAGTTCACTTAACTTTATTCACAATTTTTAGTTACTTTATTCGAACTTTGTTTCACATACATCAGCACCAAGTAGGTACTATGCCTGCAACCCATTTAATGGCCCAGGTACTATACAAACTATTTAATTACTTGCGCCCTAGAAGTCGGTTTTATTTTAATTTAAGATCCCTCGATAACTTGTGTTTGTGTTCATTTATAAATCTTTAATAGGACTTTAGTCCTTTCAGTGTTGATGGTCACTGAGGTTTTTTAGAAAGATTTATTTTTACAATAATAACTTGGGTACCTACTCCTCATTGCTCCTACCATTAAAAAGAATTTAACGTCATTTATTAAAACCCTCTTAATGCGGTCTGATAAAAAGATTCACATTTTAGTAATTCAATTGTACCTATCTACCCAGGAGCGAGCGAGCTGGTAACCCCAGGCCTCTTTATTCATGGATTTATCGATTTATTAATTATTCATCGCCGACGGTATCGATTTCATCCACAATTCTGCGTCTTTTAATATTTCTGTTAAACAGAATCAGATGGTTTGGGCCAAGTGTGGACTATTGGGCGTATGATTGTGTTGTGTTGTGGATGCAAATTCATCGAGAGGCGGTGCGCGGGTTAATTCTTCCGGGATGTGTATCCTGTGCGGGCCCGCCTGTGTATTAATATGAGCGGGCACGTATTGCTCTACCAATTTCAACCTTAAGTAGTATCGGTGACATGAAATATCACGGTTCGAACGTTGACAAGGTCAGAAGTACCTGGATTAGTGTTATATTAACTTATAAATTAGGTACTCCTTATTTTGAAAAATATTTCATGCGTAAAATAAGACTGATGATAGAGCACTAAAATATATGAAATGTTTGAAATGTGATCAGAGAAAACACTTTGTAACTTATATCTGGACATAATTATATTTTAATATTGAAGATCTATTAAATTTTATTTAAACTGGCTTTAACAATAAATAACTAAGAGAGGCTTCATCATGAATTTGATATCTACCTAAGTAAATAAAGCGTAACCCTTTTCACTCGGAAAACAGATTAGGCAGTCATACCGGCGACATATTGAAATATTCATGTGTGGCCGATATGACGATACACGATGGTTATGTGCATCAATTGATACAAGACGTATGAATGATAACAACAGTGGTATTATTATTTATCTGGTCTTGTATAGATTTTCTGAACTCTACAAATGATTGCGATCGTTGTATGTGACTGTAAGCCACGAGGTCCGAGATTAACTTTGAAATAAGCAAATTTAATGACGTATTTGAAATTTAGTTAAGACCAGATTACTTCAAAGAGCTGGTTCTGCTTCAAGTAAGTAAACGGATTTCAAAATTATTGTCTTGGCGACTTTCGCAACGTCTTCTGCACATAATTTCTTCAGTAACGGTATGATACCGTGACACAATTAAAGAGCCAATGTTAGGTAAAATGCATTAAATTAAAATGTACATACATAATAGGTTACGGGTGGCGGCTACTTGATGATAGCATAAGTTTTCAAGTCATTAATAATTTATGGACTTATGTAAAACTCGGAACGACCACAATCATTCGGCATGCAAATAATTTAAAAGTCGGTGAGAAATATAATTATACGCATTAGGAAATAACGTTTACCGTTAAATATTAGATTGAGTACGGCTCACCTCCGCCCTGACAGCGTTCCACTTGGTAGGACGATGAAAGTGAAACGAAATTGTGAAATTATACAGTGGTAAATTGCGCTCAGCGAAGTCCAGTTATACTTCGATGGATCGAGAGTTTCGGCGTCGTGTGCAGGCTGAACTTATTGAAAAGTTACTGATATTTGTTCGGGTACTTTTTTCTATTAAGTACATGAGTATATACTTATATATTTGAAGGATCCTATATTTAGCTAGTAGTAGATGTTTGTATCATATGAAAGATTAGCTGGCATCTACAACTTTCACAGAACAACGACATAGTGTAAAAAACGCATCTGTCCATACGTTTGTATCAAAAGGTGGTAAAATCTTTTACATGAATAAATTAAAATATAATTTCGCAATACAGCAAATTGGGTATGATTTTCCGCATGATATAAGTGTAATCTTTTGAAAAATTAGCTGAAAACATGCAACTAATTACACATACGTAATACATAAGCAGTCAACCTCATTAATCGTCATGTAACGAGGAAGCGTGCACCCAGAGTGTTGTTATCACAAAACCGGTATAATACTACTACAATAAATTTTCAATCGTAAGAAATTATTATTACGTCTATATTATACTACAAATTACTTATCAACGTAGAAATAGGAATACATATTTTTGGACTTAAAACACTCTTATTGGAAAGAAATCAATTGCGATACCCGAATGACTGCGTTGAAATTGCAGTTAGGTGTCTGATTTTTCATTATATGTGTATACAAGCATTATAATAAATTGTCACTTATTTTGTTTAAAACTAAAACGTTAGAGATCTTACTTATCTTTGTGCCTTGTGCTGATCTAAAAAGTACTAATTGTCTGTAATTTTATAACTGGAACTATTCCCTAATCGCATCTTATTCTGAAAGATCTGTGCATGTAATGTTGATCTAGTGATGTTATCTTATGTTTCCTATGAACAATAATAACATTTCGTGTTCATGTATTGTTACGTACAAGCGGTACTAATCAGTTATTTGTTTAGTTCCCACAAAGTTGTTTAGTTCTGGATTTGTTTGGATTTAATTACGTATGATAATGTATTAAAATTTATTTGTTAGTTAAACTCATCGCTTTGTAGTTCACAATGTTACTTGTTTTGTTGTGTATTTTTATGTCCGCTATAAACGATTAGTCACAAAAAAATTATAACTGCAACATGCACACAACTGCAACAAAATTATAACTACCCCCTTGAGCGAAGCTGTGTTCGGCGTCTGTGGTCCCACTCTCTAACTTTTGAAATAAGAGCGTGAAAAATCTAAAAAAATATATGCTCAATGATAACTTCCAACAAAAATTGGATTGAACAAATACAGTCAGTTGTTTTTGAGATGTTATAATACAACCAACGACGATCCAATCGTCGTTGAATACAACCCAACCATTCATTTGCGAGTCCGACTCGCACTTGAACACTTTTTTACATGTCAAGAGTCAACAGGCTTTTATTAAGTTAGTACGATTTGGCATCCAAAGCTAAATCACCATTTTCCATCAGGTCAGATCGCAAGCAGTACCACCGGTCACCGGTAAAAAAAAAACATGTCTTTAGTCGCTAATACTTTTAGTGTATTGTTATGGTATTTGTTAATTGTAATATTAGTTTATTGAAAAAAAATATACTAATTATGAGTTAACGTTTTCAGGCGACGAAGGCGTTTCTAGACGCGTTAAGCGAGGCGGGCGCGGCGTGCGTGACGCGGGCGACCGCTATCAAGTTCCTGCTCGCGCGCAAGTTCGACGTAGCGCGCGCTCACGCGCTCTGGCGACAGCACGAGGCCACGCGACGGAGAGAAGGCCTCAACAAGTTTGAACCCTTCGAGGATCCGCTGAAGAGTGAGCTCGAAACTGGAAAATTTACTATACTTGTAAGTTTTGGTTGTTTGATGACGTTGATGACTGGTAGTTTATTTTGATATTATTAATTTATTATATTTCCTGTAGATTTTGTTATGATTGTTTTCTTATGAATACAAATTGGAAATGTTTACAATATTGCATAAAAACTAAAATTTCCTGATTTATAGATTATTATAGACGTTATAAATAATTAGTCCGTCGTCTGTTAAAGTTGCTGGAAGAAGCGTCTAATATCGGATGACACTGAACGCCCCTTCCAGCGCTGTATTGACTTTATATCTGCTTATATTATGCTGTGGCATAGACCACATTGAAAACGTCTAACGTCGAGCGATTATTGTTTCAAATGATGCTGAAAGAAAATAAGAGGAGGGATTTGTGAAGACAGGATGAAGATTCACTAATAATTTGATAACAATATAAATTGTTATTTGTCAACCTGAAATAATCGCGGACGCGACGTTCATCATTCGTAGTTCACGTATAGAGAGACAGACCACCGCCTAAGGACCCGCGCAGACAGAGAGTTCCGAGTTCCGCGTTCTGCGTTCCGCGTTCTTTGTATTTCTATGAATAGAATGCAAAAACGTGTGCGGTCTGACCGCCGTCGCCGCTCTGTTTGCGCGACGCTATAGAGCTCAATTATTACGCGACCGAGATGGGCTGTATATTGCATGCTCGTTCGTAAATTCAATTTGAAATTTAAAAAAATACTCTTCAATATGAAATAAGTAGTCCCGTTGTACAAAGTGTCCTGAAATTTATTCTATGTATTTTTGTGTGTACATAAATAAATAATAATAAAAAAAACAATGATCAGTAATCACATAATGTGTTCGTGTCAACAGCCCACGCGAGATGCGACGGGGGCGGCCATCGCGGTGTTCACGGCGAACAAACACTTCCCCACGCAGACAACACATCAAACGACGCTGCAGGTATGCTTAAATGGGGGCTAAAGAATATCCAAAGCTTGAATTTTATTAATATTTATGGTGATTGAACCTTTATGGTTCGACCAGGGCAGTACCACCACCACACCCATTTCTTCCTTGATGCAATTTTTGTGTTTCGGCTGAAAGGTGTGGATGCCGGCTTCACTTTATTCGAGACTAACAAGGTGTTAGTAGTAGTCCTCAAGAGTAGCGACGCGTACGACCTCGGTTAGGACTAGTCTTGCATGAGGTTGTACGTAGATGCCCGTGGCTGAACAAATAAAAAAATACGCATATTACAATGCTATTATGTTAATGTCATATGTCATCGACCCATCACTGTTCCAGTGCTGGGCTCGAGTCTCCTCTCAGAAGGAGAAGGATTAGGCCATAGTCAACCGTGCTGGCCAAGTGTGGATTGGTAGACTTCACACATCTTTGTGAACATTTTGTGAAACTCGCAGGTGTGCAGGTTTCCTCTCGATGTTTTCCTTCACCGAAAAGAGGGTGATAATTAATTTATAATACACGCATAATTCCGAATAATCAGAGGAGTGTGGCTGGGATCGAACCGGGACCCCCCCGGATAGGAGACCGCAATTCTTAACCACTAGGTTATCACTGCTTAATAAGTAAATATGTTAAAAAAATTGTGTGTATATAGTATAGCCATCCAAGAAATTAATTTCCCTAAGGGTGTAAAAATATGAGATACAATTTTATATTAGGCTCTTACATTTTTATTTATTTATTTATTAATCACAAAATTTAGTGCATTTATCTCTGAATGTCCTTGGAGATCGGTTGTCTTTTGCTACAGTTATTTTATCCAGTACTATCAGATACCCGCGACTTCGTCCGGATGAAATTAAATGACAATTAATGTTTCGATGGCATTGTGATGATTGGTATGTCATGAGTTTTATTGTTTTCATACTCTGCGCGTTTTGATGTGTCCAACCGATGGTCGTCCAACTTAAGCATTGAACATATCCAGCTAAGCTCAACTCATATTGGTACCAGTTCCTAACCCCTAAGCGGCGTACTAAAATAAAATATGCACCTGTTTTTAAGTTAGACAACCAGAAATACTACTGTTAAACTGCACCAAATTTCATTCAGTAGTTTTCGACAGACAGACAAAAATTGTAAAAAAAATTTTTGGATTGGAAAATTTTGGATTCTATTGACTTTACAAAGACTCTTCGTACATTTTTTTCTTAAATATCTCCTATGTACAGACACAGACAAGTTACAGTTCTATTATATGTATGAATTGATATGAGTGTTGTCCCCAGGGTGTGGTGTACCAGTTGGACGTGGCGCTCCAGTCGCTGGAGACGCAGCGCGCCGGTCTCGTGTTCATATACGACATGACCGACTCCAAGTACACCAATTTTGACTACGAGCTCTCGCAGAAGATACTCACCATGCTTAAGGTTAGTGGGGCTTAATTTTTATTTATTTTATTTTATTTTTAACAAAATCCACAGCTCTTAAAAGATAAAAATAAACATGTATTTTAATGAGCCTAGTTTTGATTGGAATATTTTAACGATCCAGAGGTTTTCACCAAGATGCTTCAAGGTTTTCTTTTTTCTCTTCTGCTCTTTAGGGTTCTTTCCCACTGGCGTTTTAAGAGCGTTGGCGTTACTTCAATGGCTACGTAGCAATAACGCTGCGCAGACGTGTCTTTGATGTCGCGGGTCTCGTGGCAAGCTTTTGTAGTGCGATTTGGCAAAGTTAATTTCCATTTCGCGTTTTTTGGCAATACAAAACCGATGTGACGATCGTGTAGCGTATGTGCGACGTTGGGCAACATAGTCGCGGCAACGCGATGAATGTGACGCTTCGTCGTCTACGTTGCATATACGTTTATCAAACGCCTAAACTGTAGCAACGCTAGTGTGAGGAAGCTATTACTGATTAGATCTGAAGTGTATTTCACCAGGACGCCACAATGTAATTTGCTTGAGTAGGTATACTATGGAGACGAGTTTTTTAAAAAGATATCTGAATTTCCGGATCTTTGATTCCGCTCTTCAGGCTGCTCGAGAATTTAATAGTTTTTGTAACTATAGCATCTGGGGCTGATTGTTTATAGATTCATCTATAACACGTAAAAAAACACTAACAGTGACCACTTAACCACTGCACTTCAAGCGTACCCTATTAGCCACTATTACTCCTATTTACTTAATAGATTTTAGCCGCGACTTCGCTCTCCCTGTGAAACATTTTTTTCTATTTTTCGGGAATAAAGTTCAAAAAATAAAAAAAACTCACATTCGCATTTCTAAAATTTGTTAGGACTAGCTAATGCCCGCGACTTCCTCCGCGGAACCCTAATATTATTCTAAAATAAAAGTAGACTAAGTTACGGCTTATAAAATTAGCTATTTGCCATTTGCCATGTCAAATACCGTCTAGTCGTTTCGGAGATAAAGTGGAACAAGCAGACAAAAAAATTATATCTGCGTTTTATTATAATACTAACTGATGCTCGCGACTTCGTCCGGGTGGAATTAAATATCATGGGTTTTTTTTCGTCCGATAACCGTCGAACTTAAGCTGAACCCTATTTAATTTGATTGATCATATCGTGCTAAGCTCAACTTATATAGGTGGTAGGTAAGCGCTGTATGAACATAAAACATACACCAGTTTTTAAGTTAGACATCCAGAAATACTACTGTGAAAACCGTATCAAATTTCATTCAGTAGTTTTCGAGTTATGCGCGTACAAACATACAGACAGACAAACCAAAATTCTAAAAAATATCATTTTGGATTCTATTGACCCTATAAAGACACTGCGTACATTTTTTTCTTAAATATCTCCTATGTACAGACACAGACCAGAGACAGTTTTATTATATGTATAGGTAGATATCGTATATACTTTCATATGTAGGTGGTGCGAAGCTGTTATTTTGACATTACAAACAAACACTTATTTCATTTTTCTGTATAGATTAAAGTGACTTGCTCATCATTCAGGTGTGAGTGTTTCTGAGTATCTCCATAATGAAATTTCTCCTTATCCATCCACACATTGTCGATATGAGTATGAATACGTAGAATTTAACAGCATATTACCCATACTGGGAAACTGTTTTGTGCTAATATATTTAATGGTAACGGAGCGGTCGTTAATAGCACGTTAAGTAGGGATATAATTTGACGTGGGCGGAGTTTACGCTGTAATGTTCAATGATTAATATGTGATACTTTAAGCTGATTTAGGGAGCGACTTAAATGCAATAAAAAAAAATAGGGATCAAATCTTTGGGCCTAATTTGTATTCAGTTGTAAACAATAGATTTTTTATTAGTTGACTAGCAGACTCAACCCAGCTCCCTAACGTATGTGACGTGTTTATGTACAAATAATATTAAATTGAACAGTTAAAAAACCTCGATACATAGAAACGGTTACTAAAACTATAACCAAAATTTGGAATTCTTAACTTCAATATTAGTTGATATTCCAGTTTCTAGTTTCACTAGTTCCAATGTAAGCTAAATATATTTTAGACAACTACTTTTATTTCCACCAAAAACAGCTAAGAATCTCGATCGAATCAGCAATGAAACAAAATAAATCGCATCAAAATGGGTCTATTCATTTAGGAGCTACGATGCCACATACTGTCTGTACAGACAGACACATACGTCAAATATATTATAACAACGCTTTTTTTTGCATCTGTTGTTAAAAGCGGGTTGCATTATAGTCTACAGTCTTTTATTTTGTTCCTATTAACTATCCGTCAACATAAAAGCTCACCATCCACGCAAACCTTAAAAAGCCCAAATATCGACAGAGTATGTGGTATATTATAAATAACATAAATTTAGCAATATATAATTTCATTAAAACCTTAATTTCACGTCGGTTACTTTACTATTTTATTGATTTGGCATTACTCAAAATATATACTTATTAATTTAATATCTTGACATTAGCACACTATCTAGCTGGTCTATTATACTACTATTTTTATAGAGTGATTGTTTTATAAGGTGTCCTGACATTGATCGCTGATAATGCTGGTTTCCTTGTACAGATTACTTCCTCTCCTTTAAGAAAATTGATAAATTGTGTTAAGTGCATTCAACAATCAATGCTGGTTTCTTCATTTTCACGTTTACATTCAGAACAGGTAAAAATATTCTATTGACAATTAAAGAGTATATGAGAATATTTAATATCCTTTATAATTTGGCGGTTCCATCTGCATCTACCTTCAGTCTATTAAGTTGAAATTCCGTGGGTATGTAGCAAACTTATTTACATCCATTTTCTCATTCGTACACCAAGAAACGGAGCTCATTGCCGAAGTCTGTATTTCCTGTTGAAGCGTGAAGCTATTTCATTGTTTTGTTTCTATTGGGATGAAAAAAAGGTGTAAAATAATGATAACAACTATATCATTATTTACTATATTATGAACGGTGAGGGAGGAGACCTCAATACCTATCGACTGGACCCCCATATATGTTCAGCGATTTTCAGTTGTTTGGAAGATATTCGGGTTTTTGTGAATTTTCTGACGAACACCAGATTTTTTCATAAACTTTGTAAATGCGAACAAACTATTGAGTCTACCTTCATGACTTTTTTTCCTCCCACTAGTTAAATAGTTTGTATTTTGCAGTTTGACCATTTTTGTCATGACCATACAAAAATATACGACAAAAAAATTATTTATGGATGTTCTTTTTCTAAAAATATGTGTTGTCTCTATAGCTTTCAAAACCTATAACTTTTTGTCGTCATTGAACATAACGAGAAGCATTAGGTCATAATCTACCACGCAGGCCAAGTGCGGAGTGGTAGACTAAACACATCTTTGTGAACATTTACTTGAACTCGCAGGTATGCAGGTTTCCTCACGATGTTTTCCTTCACCGTAAAGCAAGTGATAATATAATTAATTTATAATACACACATAATTATGATAAACCAGAAGTGTGTGCCTGAGGTCGAACCCGGACCCCCGAGTCTGAGTATCACCTTTTTTATCCAAATTCTATAAAGCGATCCTCAACAACAAGGAACCGACTAAAGAGAGAGTTTTGCTTAGAGTAACTACATAAAAAGTTTTGTTTAATAGTTGCATATTGGAATTATGTAACTATAGATGATATTCACCATTACGATAAGCTTTATTTCTGTAGCTAAATTTAGCTAATTCTTTCAGCTAAATTTTTACTACTTGCCCCGAACTTAATATCTTAATATTTTTTTGTTAATATCTTACTAGATCTAAAAATAAGAACGGTCGAATTCGGAATTTGTCGAACTACACGGTATTTCCTAACTTTACACATGCTAACGACAGCGTGACATTTAGAAAAGAATAAGTTAGTTTGCGACTTGGCTCACTAAGCTATAAATACATTAAAATGATAGACGCCTTTGTGATTGACTACGGTGATAACATTTGCAAAACGCAAGTAAGAGGATACTAAGACAGGACTACTATTCAACTCTCGATAAACGTAAATCACGGCGTCATACCTACGCACTTTACCATAGTGGTAAAAAAAGTCAATGTTTGTATGGAAAATAAAGCCCCATAGCCACGTTACCTGCGTTGATCTACCACAATCAACAAAGTTAAGCTACTTCGGGGGCGCTCGAGAGTTGGGTAGTCGAGAGTTACATGACCGATAGTGGTAATATTTTATACGTGCTTTCGTGCTACAGAGGGCACTTAAATAGTCCGTCCGGGTTGTAACACACAGCCTCAACCTGTTTGACAACCAATCTGTCGGAAGTTTTTAGATCGTCTTTTAGACCTGTGTGTCATAGGTGCGATGAGTGGGTTGTTTACTATTCTGTATCTTCAATCTGCATTGGAGCAGCGTGGTAAAATATCCTCAAGGCCTTTTAGAGTTGTAGGGAGTGATCCCTGCACAGTTATGGGACATAAAATTCGTTATTTGATAACATGGATTTCCACATTATAACATTAATTATACTTTACCGTTCCTATCGATCGGTCAATGGTTCTAAAAGTAAAATACGAAATAAAATTTGAAAAGATTGCTGTAATGTTTAACTAGTCTGAAAATGTCAGATCCTTCAAAGCCGTCGGGACCGCGTCGAAGTAGCGGCGTGATTGCCTTTAATGTATCTAATAGAAAAAAATAGAGATCGGTTTTATATTTTTAGGAATTTTACTCTGTGGAATCAGACGAGAGTGAATTTTTCCGAATGAGACACAGATGTACCTAAGCTTTTTTCTATAAGGTAGTTCGGCCGACAGAGTTTATATTGTAATATTCTTTAGGAGCATATGATAGTTTGGATATTATCGTTATTAAAATATTTTTGGTTCATGCTTTAAAGCATGTTTCAAGCAAACAAATGAAACAAACAAACTAAAAAGAACATAAATTCTTTTTAGTTTGTTTGGAAATGGAATGTATAGAAGATAAGTCCTTCATCCTATTTTTGCTTTTATCAGTGTGGGTTTTCTCGGAATGGAATAATTACGATTAATTACGTCGCAAGGACTCAAAGGTAGCATGCGTCATTTTCGGAGAAAAGCCAATAATAGTATAATATCGTCGTATTGAAATAAATTGCTCTGAATGCGTAGGTTTTAATTTCCTGGAATTTCTTAAAAACCGTTTTCTTTGAACTTGATAGGCCCACTCCACCCACTTGGACCCACTCGTAATATTTCCAGGAACTCCGGTACTGTGCGAGCTCTATGTAATTGGCGGAGCGTTTCTCCGTTTCTTTTAATTACCCATAAAACTTTCATAGCACTTTTACTTTTTCTTAGGTGCCATATTCAATTCATGAAGCGCCTTATTTGTAGGTGAAAAGTCGTAGCTCGTTTTTCCGTAGCGCTGTGGGCGGATGCGGGCCGTAGTTCCCCGTAGCCGGCTGGAGGCGGGCGCGCCCGCTGGCCCGGCGCCCACCGAACCGGCCCAACTCGCCCGACACCCGACTACGTCAGTCGAGCTCGCGACACTCGAGTGAGCGCGCACTCGTCGCGTCCACGTTTACGCGTATCATATCCCGACTCGCATCTTTTGCGTATCATAAGCTAATACGAACCTTTTGTATCTTATCGACCGCGCGTTTCAAACTGATAGTGCGAATCGAGAACTCCGTTTTGGTTTAACTGACACAAGTGGTATTTTTCGTGGCAGTGTTATTTTTGGTGTTGTCACCGTGTGTTGTGGTTTCGGTGTGTAAGGTGGAAGTGATTGCGAATTGCGGATAATTGTTGTTGATGCCATTCGGCCGGCAGTAACGCACGCTCACGCTTAAGTGTCGTCGGATCGATAGGGCTAACAGCTGAGTCGATAGCACGACTGTCCACGGTGCTTGTTAAAAGGTAAACTTTCCTTATTCGTTGACATGTACTGTGTGCATCACTTCATAAACACTCGTCTGTCGGGCTCGGGCGTGCAACAAAATTACATTTGTATTTTAGTAATAACGTCTGTTAAATTTATTAAAAGGCTATAGGTAAGTCAATGAAACTTAGAAAGTTCATATTTTCTTTTTAATTTCAGTATATTCTGTCTAGTTTAGAATTTGTAGTAGCAATTTTTTTTTATCAGCAAAGACAAACAACAAACATGACATATCTAACGTATTTTTCACTTCAATACCAAATGCATTAAATTTAAGGAGCATAAAAGGTGGAAATAAATATAGAAGTCCGAATAAATCATTGTATTTATTCAATAAATATGTGTGGTATTGTAAGTTTGTTGACATGTTTAAATTGGACTGAAGCGTACCTTTGGGCACATTTGGGACCACAAATAAATACGATGGATCGTAGAAACGTAACGGCACAATTAAAATTGGATTGGGTCCAAAACTATTATGAGTAGTTTCATTATTCTGGCGACATAATTAACCCTGATTGCATTAAGTAAGTATCATTTGATAATGGGTATTCTGTTTCACCTACTTGACCTCTCCGGCTTATGTTTTCTTTATTATAGTAGAATAAATTTTCTAATTTTTTTTTAATGGAAGCAATTAGTAATTAACAATTAGAGCCGTCTCACTGACGTTTACGAATATTTGAAACACAAAAAATGTTTATCGAGACGCTGCGCTACGAATGAAACTTATCTTTTTAACATTTGACACAGCCGAAATTACTGGGCGCAGGAAAGTGAAATTTGGCATGTGTGTTCCTCGAACAATGTAGGTGCACTAAGAGAGGATTTTTGGAAATTTCACCCCTAAAGTGGTGAAAAGGGGGATCAACGAACAAAGATGCGGGCAAAAGCTAGTACTAATTAGATTAGTTCTCATATAACAGACTCGAATGATTTTATGAAACCCAAATAGTCTAATAGTATTGATGTGTTGTTGAGATAATATGTATTTAAGTGTGAATTACTTCGCTTACGTCATAGTTCTCAACACAATTCAAGGTGTTGTTCTATTAGTTGCAAGTAGTACAGCCAATATTTTTAAAATATGGGGATTGTCCTGTATATAAAACCGAAACGTAGATAAACAAGATACAAATTCGTATTTTTTTTTTAATTCTTTATAATATTTTTGAT
>DWTS01000079.1:0-15287 GCA_018250615.1 Oechydrus chersis rufus | reverse complement strand
ATAGGCTATATAACATCACGATACGACTAACAGGAGCGGAGATACAATGGAAAATGTTGCGAAAACGGGGAAAATTTATTCATTTGGAGAGCTTACATTCCGTACCATTCTCGCGTAAAATAGCAGACATTTATGAAATAGCGATAGCTTGTCATTCGTGGCGTCGGTATCGGAGTTCGGCGGACGGCGAGCTGCGGCGATCGCTGTAAATTTTATCGCAATAGTGAATGTACACGCGAGACTAAAAATAAACATGGCCACAACGAGCGTGGCCAAGCGATACCGAGATAACTGCTCCAGAGTGTTTGCCGCGGATCCGGCGCCATGCGCCACTCACACTTGTCACATGCGAATATGCGTTCGCTGTGTACACTCAATTAGTCCTGTTAAATTTATCTAACGCCGTACCTTCCAATACTGAGTGCGCGAAATTTTTATTTTTCAAACGATTTATCGGTATTCGTGAGCCGAAAGAGCGTATGAATATTTTTGTAATAAAACGGAAATTGTCAAAGCCTTACCAAAGTAGGTACTATTAAGAACAAAAGTACCGATCACTGCGATTTATATCTATGGAAGAGACTTATAATAGCTTTAAAAGTTTTTCGCAGTATCCGAAAAATTTATGGCCTAGCGCGCGGTTTGAATTCAAGCACGCAGAAAAACAATTCTAAACCCTAAAGAAACTTCAATTTCGTGGGTACGGGGTATTAACTTAGGTGTCATTGACTTCCCTCTTTAGATACATTTCAGTAATATTAATATTATATTTCGAATTGCAAGTCCACCGTTCAATTTTAGTTTGCAAAGTTACGTTATATCGTATATGCCGAAAGCCATTAGTTATTTCGAGATTTGCTTCCAATACGACCATATTTGACGTAAAATTTTCCGGAACCTTGAGATATGGCAGAGGAGCTAACAGCACAAAAATGTAAAGCGCTTACGTCTCGTACGTCATGGAAACAAATGGAAGTGGAATTTTTCAGTCGACGGAGAATCGTCGATAGCGAGATAGGAAATCATTTTTGCGATGATAATACGCAAAGCAGCAAAAGTGTGACGAGCAGAAACAAACTAGATTGAAGCGAGGAGCAGAGCAATAACGTCGGTGGGCTTCATCTCGGCCAGATCACGTTCATGGAACAAAAGGAGAGCGCGGCGAGCCGACAGCGGCAAAACGAACTAAAAAACTGACGTTCAAATGGAGCTTTTCATACTTAACAAACTCTGCGATGTAAAACGTTTGCGAACGACGCTGCCGGGCTCTATAGTTAGTTCCAAATAACCATTACCTATTCAGTGCTTATACGCGAATTATGAAACAGTTCGTTCGGTGCATCGTTAGTGCGTACTCACAGGTGCGTTTGAAATTGAGTGAAATTTGAAAGGATAACGAAATCGTAGCCGCCCGAAATGAAAAGGACAACGAATGTCGTGAATGTGCAATGTGACAACTCCATGCAGCATTAAGAAGACATTAGGGGTGGGGTATGGCAAAGGGCGCATTATTTAGCAATTTATCACGAAACCGATAGTAGAGCAAGAACTTGTTCAAATATTCGAATTGAAGCAAAATATTTCCAGTTACTTATAGATAGATGATTCTAGAACAAAACGCTCGTACCTTTGGTCGATATTATAAATATTTCATCATATGAAGCGGTCGAACTCCAATTGGATAAGTATTTAATGGAAATATCTATAGAAGCACTTGTTCTCTACTTTAGTTTTACAAACATACATGCCTTGAAATGCATTTGCATGAATGAATCATCGAGATTCTTACACCGTTATACGTGTTTTTATAGTAAGTAGTAATTTGGCGCTGCTTTGTTCAGGTGTTTAGGGTTTAGGTACGAGTAGGTTGCAACACACGAGGCACGCCAACTTACTCCACATTAGTAGCAACGCATGTTTAATTAATGACGTCATGATCTGAAATGAATACTAAATAATGCTCGTTCGCAATACAAATAAAATAAAAATGGTTTTGTAATAGCGAGGATGTTCGGTCTATAGTAGACGACTGCTACTGACAAAGAGAGTCGAGAGAGGCAGTAGAAATCATCGGTGTTCGACTGCCTTTATCACAGCCACAAATTACACAACATTTCAGCGTAGTGTTGTTTAGAACGTGTTTGAAATTTTACATATTTTGGAAATCACGTGGATACCATGAACGTTTGCTACTTTTACAACGAAAAAGGGTCACGTGAACGGTACTTAAACGTCAAATAACACAAATAACTCTTTTTGAACGTCAATAAAAGAAAAAAAAACTATTACCGATTCTATAACCGTGTAAATGAATATTGAAAATTCAATCAACATTTTTCAACGATTCCATATTGAGGAAATAAAAAAAATATTTTTATGTGTACTTTACACGTTTCAAACTGCAATAAAATATACAGCAGTTATCTGCACTTGTTGTAAAGCGATGACTCCTCTTGTAATCACCGTATGAACCTTTCATCGCACGTCGTCGCTGCGAGCTTTCAAAAACCTTTCAGTGGTTGATCGCGCTCGCTACGATTATGAGTGTTCCCGATAGTCGTTCGCCAATCGTAGAGGCAAATGTGAAAAATCGTGATTCATTTCCGGTCGATTTTCAATTATAATGGAGCGTCGAAGGGTTCTATTGGTAAATTAATTGCGGACATTAATATTTTCGGGTGTCGATTGATTGTGAGGTACAGCGCGCGGTTGCCAGGCGCCCGCAGCGGAAAATTTGGCGGAAACTGATCGATACCGCAGCCGAATAGTATGCATTTTAAGTCACATCAATCCATTCGCGGTCGGTCGCGCACGTGTGCTAGTTGTTTATGTACCGCAAAAGCCACCAAGTTTTGCATGACTGCCAAATGCGGACCTCTACTTCATATGGAGTGGCTTTTAGGAGTCCCCATGAGAGATGTTAGGTTAGGTTAGCGGACGTATGCGGCCCCATCTCACGCGCTATCATTATCGTTACAATTCAGCGGTTGGCGCCAATTTGTCCGTGTGTGGAATGAGTTGCGAGCTCGTCGCGGTCTCTGGACACCATTAATTGCGACATGGGCTTCGTTATGTAAATCTGGAGGCTACCAGACATCATATACAAAGAGCAGACGCAATTTTGTTTACGTAACTAGAAAGTTATTGTTTGTTTTTTGCTAGACTACATCCTGTAAAATTACATATTATATGCGCAAATTTAAAACATAATTACAGGAAATGTCAATCGTAAAAATTCATATTTGTAGAATATTCCGTTGTTAATATTATTTTTCGTATTCAGCTTCAGAGTAAGCAATTAAATCGAAAAAGTTTTGGTACAACAAAAAATTGGGCGCTATCTTACGGAGTTGCGAGTTTTCGGCAGTTCTTCGCAATTGTACAGATTTATGAAGAGCAATGTAGGTATTATGTAACTGTTAGTTGTATTTGAAATATCGTTGGAGAGTCATGTTCGCGGTGGGTATCGAGGCGTGCCTGCTACCGAGTACTCCCGATCCCATAAATATTTTACTGTGCACTCCTTTATGGTATTGTGATCAGATTGTCGCGTAGCGCGCTCCTAGCGCCGCAGCGATCGATTTCGCATCAATATTTCAATAATACCTACCAGACTCGTATAAATTTGCGTGCTCCGAATTCGGCACGGATTTGATTTATGTTTTCATTACTTTGGTCATCAAAAACTAATAATTGCGACTAAAAATATAGGACAAACTGTGCCGCGTTCGTTGCGATGAAATATTTATAAATTGTTTTGAAATTTATGAATATTCATAGTTGACGTTAAGGATTATGCAACTAATAAAATAAATTGATCATTTTATGTTGATGATACATATTCATTATAATTTTATTGTTAAAAATAAATTGGAACATTAATTAGTGTTTAAGATGATATACGATATCCCATACTCGTATTTACACATGGAGAGATTAAACGATATAAATGCTTGTTTATTTTTTCAATATTTTTTGGATCAAAGATGAGCATGACACTGTCTGTGTGGGAGGGCGTCGATTTACGTTGTTTGAAAGTGAAACTAGTTGCCAGGAAGGAAGAAAATAAGTTGTACCTATGACTTATCCCAAATACTGTATTTGTATAATAAATTTATTTTACGTGAGTAGCTACATATCTACGCACGCTACCTAAATCAATTTTAACTGTGACTGACGTAAGGTCTAGGATTCTACATAATAAGGCGACCAAAAAAGGAGTGCTCGACATCTGTGCGACACATTTCAAAATTGATGAAAAGCTATGATGCGTCCTAATATGCATTTGGATTGAATAGAAAATACCCAATTACCCCAGCCTTCAAGGTTATACTTATAGCTATACTTGCGGACAATGCGACAGCAGAATGTGAAGAAGAAAACCGATAGGGTTGGCAACGCGGAGTACGCCACCGATGTCCAAAGCCGGTTAACTTCTATTACAAGTACAAGTGGCCACAGTGAGTGACGAAGGCGAACATGACGCGTGAAGGAGGGGCCGCGCGAGGTCGCGTTACGCCGTTTGAAAGTGAGACGCGAGGCGCCAGGAGAGCAACAAATTAAGTCCCCGCGGGGAACGTCCCGCCCACGCCCGCTCTCGGGATCATTCCGCAAAGTCCCCGAATTTTTATTTACCTGAGGAAAGTTTATTTCGCCTTTGTGTACATAATCCGCTTGTGGCGTACAAATACCTGAATGTTCTTATTCCGGGTAAGGCTCGATAGCCATGGGAATTCGCGTAATAAGAAAGGGCTGACAAACTTATTAGATATGAAAGGTACCGACGAGATCGTGTACTAGAATGAGATCGGATAACGGAATTATTGAAATATAATAGTAGATCGAGAAAAGTTTACTATACTGGTCTTAGAATAACATTGTGCCGAATCTTCATAGCATGGGGTTCTTCAAAAGAGGCGCTAAGAGGGCTATCCATTTAAGCCGGCGATGCATTGGCGATGCCTCTGATGTTGCAAATGTCCTTAGGCGACGGTGATCGCTTTCCATCAGGTGGCCGGTCTGACAAGGATTAAGCAAAAAAAAAAGTACCAATAATATGTAAACTAAATGTTTTCGTAGTTACGTATTACGTAACCGATTACGATTATTATTTTTGAGAAAATGTTTTACAGAATAATTCATCATAAACTTCACTACAACGTGTTAGAAAAAAATAAAATACAAAAAATATTTCATATTACTTCAGTGACCTTTTTTTGGGTCAGATATTCAGTTAGAATACATACTCATATGATATACATTTGATTCATTTGTTAACGTCTGAATGACAGACATTGGAACTCCATACAGCTGACGCCAAATAACTCGGAATTAATGTAATCGACATACTGTTATCGATACGATTACATGTATTCACGCTTCACAGAGGAAGGCTTAATTTAAGCGCACTGCAACGACTACATAGCACCTACACAACGACTTTATTAAGAATCTGCGTACGTTGGTAAGAAAATTAATGAGACTAGTAGGTATAAAATATTAGCGCTGCCTTGAAAAAAATGTTGTCATAAATCAAGCAAGCTTTACTTAACTTAGCTTTACAATTTCATTTTTGTATTCCATATGTCGCTTTACATTTTTATTGGGAGTTGCAAAGTTCAATTTTATTTATCCATCCACAATTCAAGTAAAAAGAGCACGTTTAACTCAATCATTAGTAAACTTTCTTCTGCGTACAATCAACTAGGCCCGAAGTGGAATAACTCGGATGCCGCACGAGCGTTGAGAGGGCACCCGCGATAACGTCTCGCCGAAGGGAAAACTTGAATATTTCCAAAGAATTACATAACCAAATTCGCCGAATAAAAGTTCCCGTACGTGCTCCGACAACTGCTTAAGTATTTTTGAAGGTCCCCCTTTTAAACTTTAATTAAGAGTTAGAATCGTTTAACGCTCTTCTCAATCATCATTTATGATATACCTACTTTAGATTTACAATTTCAAATTTTGTATAATTTTTAGAGGTATCACTAATATATAATGTAATGTAAGCTTTTGAATTTAACGCATGTGAGACTGAAAGTAAGTTAATTTTAGCAAGGTTTTGGATTCCAAGCATTGTGCTATTTATGTCGCGATGATCTCGGAAATGATAAACAATTAAGATAAAACATTGTTCAAAATCGTTTCATCCTTTAGAAAGATATTAAATTGCTTTCTGGTAAAATTCATTTATTAACGACCCAAAGTGTTTTAATCCCCGGACGTTAAAAAACAATTACTGAGTAGGTAGGTAGAGCTTACGAAACAAGAGCAAAATAATAAACGATACAGTTAATGACGGACCTATAAAAAAAGAAGGAAGAAATCTGCCAATAGCAACGCTAAAGCGAGGGTATAAAATTAAATGGGTAGAAGGCGTTTTTACAAGTTTATCGAGCGTTCCACATCGGGCAGACGTCTAATGGGCTAGCAGGCGCCGAGCACGCTGCCTGCCTGTCTCGTCGGCCAGTGACGTGTGCCGCCACCGCCGCGCCCGCCGCTAGACCGTGCCGAGCAGAACCGACACCTAGACCTTACCAATTTCCGATCGATTGACGACATCGAAAACATAACATGAACCAGCACGGAACTTTTTTTTTCAAATACATTATTAACTAATCATTTTCATTTCAGGATGATTGGGCACGAAAAAAAATCATTAGTTTAAAGACGTTATTATCTCGGGATTAAATAGGACTACTTCCAGCATCGCGACTATTCTTTAAACTAGATGACAGCAGCGGAAAAATGTTATAGTAGTGCGCTGTCTGCAGTCGTTTCATCGATTCTACCACCTATAAACAAAAAGATACATTAAAAAAGTATTAGATACCACTAATGAAAATCGGGGCGAAACGACCGGACGAGAACAAAGAACACTGAATAGTTACAGAACGGCGCGGTTGGCTGGCCATGGCCTAGCTTTTTATACCGATTTATCGACTCAAATTAATCGCGTAAGTAGAGAGCCGATAGAGGCAACTTGCGTGAAACGCGATTAAAGAAATACCCCTATTTGTCCAGAAGATTGTCACTCTTGTACGAATATATATTATCAGAATATATACTTATACCTAGGTATAAGGAATCGAATCTTTGTTAGAATGATGACCATGATGATAAAATAATAAACGATAGATATCATATCATACTTTGTTGTGTTTAAAAATCGCATGTATTTGATACTCAATTTGTTATATATTTTTTATTAATTTTGCATTTTTTTCTTCTTGGCTAAACTTATTTTAAGTATTTATAAAAATCCATAGAAATATGTAAAACAACCACGGGACTAATCACCAACATTGGACACGTGTATTATACAAATGCAGTCAGTCCACAATCTCATTTGCACTCACCGCTGCAGCCAGCGGACAAGGGGGAAATTGGATGACATTTGCTTTCCATCTGTTTACGTTTTGGTACATTTAATTGTGTACATACTTAATGTACTCACAACAGTAACTGTAAAGTATTCACTAAGTTTGTCTTTTGAGATAACTCTCCATTTGCTGGTTGGCCGGTTGCCGTTTGGAATAAGCATATATATACTCACCCTTGTTGATTACTAGTCTTATTATCTTAATTAATTGTTTGTGTGTACATAAATATTTTTTATACGCGCTTGTTTAGAGTGGTAGAACTTTTATAGTTCGACTGGGAAAGTACCACTGCCACACCAATTTCTTAGTCTTAATCCTGAAGAGTATCGACAAATCCACGTATCAACGCAGGTAGGAAAAACTTCACGAATGGTTTCACCATAATATGATTTTTTGTTTTTATTCGTAATTTTATCAGTCGTTGTTGTTCTTGTAGGACTCATATCTTATTAACAATTCAGCAACAGATATTCATGGATGGCCATGACCATTTCATTTTTAAACTGCTCATTTGCTACGTTCATTACAATAACCATTACAATATTGTGGTATTTAGTTAATATCTGAATTAATTGAAACTGGTCATTACAATTCGTGTTGTGAGAAGTAATTAGCTCCTCACATTCGACATTTGGATCTTTGTATAGTAGGTACTACATATCCCGTAGAGATTTAAAGGGCAAACGTTTTGTATATATAGAAGTAAATGTACATTACATACAGGTTTAGAGTCTACAATATTAACATTGGCTATTAAAGCGAACCCGGAGGAAATTCGAAACTATGTGGAACGAGCTTCCTCCTGAGGCATTCCCCGAGTGATGTGACATGGGGCTCTTCAAAAAAGGTGCAAAAAGAACTTTCCTTAAAAGCCGGCGATGCATTTGCGGTCCCTCTGGTGTTGACATAGACGGCGGTGACCACTTACCATTAGGAGGCGAACCTGCTCTTTTCGCTAGGTTATAATTACAAAAAAAAATTTATTCCCACACGATACCACTAAGACAGATCGCACTAAGATAACAAACTATGTTTCTATTATTATCTTATGTTATAAGAGACATTTTGAATGATATCAGAGACACTTTGAATGCTAAAGGATGCGTTATAGAAGTTCGAATGGAGTAGTCCGTCCACAATCTCATTTGCACTCGCCACTGTTGCCGACACGGAGGAAATTAGAAGCTATTAGCCGCCCACACGCTTGGATCAGGTTTGGCTCGGAGTTTATGGAAATGAAAAATTGACGCGGATTTGAAATGTTATTTTTATATTTATTTCTTGTTTTTAGCTATTGTATGTATAAACGTTATTGTGTTATAATATGGAGAGTGTGTGATTATGCCATCGACCCATTATTGTCCCATTTGCCTCGGGTCTCCTTCCAGAACGAGAAGGTTTAGGCCATAGACTACCACGCTGGCCAAGTGCGGATTGGTTGTCACACACCTGTGAGAACATTTTTGTGGAACTCTCAGGTATGCAGGTTTCCTTGCGATGTTTTCCTTTAACGTAAAGTAGGTGATAATAAATTTTATAATATACACATAATTCAGGAAAATCAGAGGTGTGTGCCTGATATCGAACCCGGACCCCCGGATAGGAGACCGCAATTCTTAACCACTAGGCTATCACTATAATCGTCGGATATATTTCATTAGCTAAGACTCTGAAAACGAAATAGGTATATTATAGGTAAATAAATTACAAAACCGCAGCTCAGCGGCGTGAGACAATTCTTATTACCAGAGTTAATGTAGCAATTAAATTAAGAAAGTTAAAGGTTGCTTAAGAATTGTATTGCGTAATACTTCTTGGTAAACTGACTTTGCAAAATTTTGCATTACAAATATCATTTAACCGGTTATACAAACTCTTTACTTGCAACTATGCTATATGCCAACTACAGGTATGTACCTACTGATATAATATTAAGTGATTGAAAGGCTACATGTATTTAAAAAAGGTTATTACACAGAGATGCAATAAACTCACAGAGTTAATTGCAATTACACATCCTGGCGAAAATTCAATATACCTATAACGGCTTTATTCGTACTTGATCGTAATTATGCACATAATAAAATTACGAAAGGAGAATAAAATCGAATCCTCCTGTAAATATTTATATGCCGGAACGCTGATATGAATGGATATATTTATTTTTTAAATAGACTATACGGCCCATTGCCGATAGCGCAACGATTGCGAAACGTAACGAAGCGCCGCAGTAACTTACAATCATCAGATCTATCGCGGGTAATTTACGGAATATATTAGGGGCGATATAGCTTTTCCTGAACTTTTGGAATGGAACGTTTTAAAGGAATAGCAGTGTTCTTCGACGGGAAGTGGGAGTGATTCCGAGCCGCTTACACGGGCGCCCGTTCCAGGACTGCATAATACATTGCGGCGAATGCACCGCAGTTTGAGCCCCTTCTAGACATGGTAAGTACGACTGGAAAGTTCTCATGATGTTACTTCCACTTTTCTACCGGCTGCGGACATGAACTGCGAGTAGCTACGGGCTTTACGGTTTTCTACGTAAATTGACAAAGTTTTAAGGATGTCATCTCTTTGTCTTCTTACACGGAAATATCGACTGCGTTCAATTATTTATGACTAATCGTTACGGAAACTTTGCGAGTGCTAAGTTTGAGGGGAAGTGTAGATGGTTATGCGACTAAGTAGGTTTGTTCCGGAATTGGAGACGACGTTAATACCGTACGACGTTAATACGTTGATATCTTTAGATGAGAACTATAAATAGAGACTGCTTAGTAAATGTTATGGATGTCAGACGCAGACAATTATAGTTTTAGAGATGTTTGAACTCTGTATATTTCACTTTCCTGTATGATGAATTTTCTGTGTGTTTATTCGTTACTATATAGTGGTATACAGGGCTTTCAGTGCAGTGTCGTGCGATCCGTGGCTGTTGAGACATTAACGGGAATAACCATGGCCCTCTGACGAAGATCTCAGTAGCTGCCGTGAAAGCTGGCAGTTGACCATGGCTAGCATTATTTAAAATTAAGTGTATTGAAAACAAGATAATTTTTTTTTATAGAAATAAATACCATTATGCGTTAAAATTGTGTCCGAAATAAAAAATGGTTCAGGTGTTTCCTCATACGGCGTTTTGGACTAGAGAATCGGATTATGTCTACCGATAAAAATGTGTCGCCTTAAGAAATAAAGGAGAAAGTAGGTATACTAAATGTTCGAGACTTGATTTCAATTGAGGTAGCAAAAGAATTAAACAAATTTACTTTCAAGTAAATTGTTACTTGACAAATTTAATTTGTTAAAAGCTTAAAGAAATTTGAGCATAATATAATTTTGTGGTCGAAAGAATCTTTTAAGTAGTTCTATCTACAACTGGACATATTCCCAAGCCTTAGGTCTTTTTCTAGACGCACCATTGAGTCCAATCTCTCGCTGTATGCAGCTGCCTCACGCAGATCGACGCTGTGTAGACGCTGTAAGCCCTACGGCAATATGGCTGGATTTTCAATTTAACATAGGTAAGTTGTTTACGTATGTAGGAACAAGCATTTTAAAATTTAACGACAAATGCATTTGTATAGGGGATTTACGAGTTTAATACTACCTATATGATGCGTTCGTATGCGAAATTGTGTTACGCACCAGTGGGTCCAATCTTTGGTTTCATGCGCCCGGGTGCTTTCAGATGCTTCATGTTGTGTAGAATTTCTTAAATAATGGAAACTTCAGATATTTTTATTTATTTAAAATTGACATAATCCACATAACTGAACTTTTTATGTGTAATTGTTTAATATTCAGAGCTACTCTTTGTAATCATGTCTTGCATATTGTGTCTGGCAATAACCAGGTTAAGTTGTTAGCGGTTGTAGGTATACGAAGTCACTTGTACTTGTAATCGTAAAAGCAATTTTTGGTGGACCATAAGAAGGAATCCAATCCAATCAGGGTTTAATTAAAAATAATTTATATAGTGTCTCCTAAATCTTGAAATCGGATTAGGAACACGACATGGTAGGAATCTTGGTTACACTTCATCATAAACCCTTAATAAAGAATCCGTTGTCGGTAACATGACGTTGAAGTAATTTAAAAAAAGTTGAAGTTGTTTTTGTTGAGTTAAAGTTTATCATATTACGATAAAACAAAATTTTTACAAGATGTACGATGCGAATGATAGTGACGTGAACTTAATATTTGTACCCACCAAAACACGTACACAACTTTAATGGAGGCAAGTTGGCATTTATAAACGCGGATTGGTTCGCTAAGCTCAGACAATGGCCCGTGTTTCTTGGGGATCCGGCCCGTTATGGTAAACCTTAGTGCACAACGAACCTTAGGTAGGTAAATGACGAGCTGCATTAGTAATTCAGGCGGTAAGAACGAACAAAACAACTACTTTCTCTTTCGTAAACGTCTGAACGAGAACAATGTTGAACGGCGAATAGAGCGGGTAATGTTGAAAACTAACTTCGATAGATAAAGCTTTGCGTATTTCAACCGAGTGAATAGATACGAATCGTGTTGAACGCTAGCGGAGTTATCCTGAAGTTGTGCTTACAGGACGAAATTATTTTGTTAACAGCTACGAAATTATGTTGCTGTCTCTTTATTGAGGAATAAAGCGATATTTAACGTTAGTATAGCTCTATGTGTAGCAAACTGCCTTGTATCGCCAATGTCGTGATGTGTGTTCAACTTTATCCCTCAAGAGTAGCGACGCATCTACGTGCGACCTCAGGTAGGATTTAGTCTTTCTGTAATCGTGTATAATAAAAAGGCATACAGTATTCACTATCATATGAGTAAGTGACGCAAAAGAAACAAACATTCGATTTCCACTCAATAGTTTGTAGGCGGCATTCGAGTGTGTTTAGCATAGTTTAGGTAAGAACTAAATGCCAACGATTACAAGGTGAACAGTGTGTTAATAAAAAACGTTTTATTTGTTTTGGTAAATAGAGAAGTCGAGACAGTCTAGTAAGCAAAGTTGCTAAAGATAAGCTGTAGAGATTTTGGTCCCCTGCCAGAAAATAATCATGAAAAATATGACAGGTATATTGCAAGATATTAAAAAACAAAATAAATTTCTTGCTAGACGATAAAACAGAGGAAATTATTGAAACAGATTATTTTTTTACGATTTGTTTTCATTTTCATACAATTGATAATTGTATAGGCAACCCTAATTTATCGAACTAATATTCTTAAAACTTACAACATAGATGTTTCTGTTATTTTTTTTCGTAATCTTAAATTACCATTTGTGAACTGCCCTATATAGTTATTTACTTTTATTATAGGACGTGAAAAAATATTATAGCTAATAACTTACATTTAAATAGAGCTCCTTGAAATGAAGGTATGACTCCGAGCCAAAATCTGCAAAAGAAGAAAACAAACAAAGTTAATTTAATACGTACATAGAAACACCTATAATTTTATAGTAACAGGGGAAAAGTTGTGAGAAATACTGTATGGTGGCATAAATACATAAACAGCACATATTTTCAATAACAGCCGGAGAAGCGACAGTAGGTGGGAGCGGAGAAGATCAATTCTTAAGTGATATCATTTAAGTTTGTCGAGCACACATTGCCGCGCGAATATAAAACTAAACCAATTACAAGTTTTCCAATATGCCCGGCAAATTATACCAATGTTAAACTCGCAATAGCCCTCAACGCGGCTTCTTGCCGGCTTCTACTTGGATTGAAGTTTCGAACGCGTACACGACGCACACCGATTTATAAGCGCATGCCACATTTAAATTACATTTTTATTGAACGTAGGTTTTTCTTCATTTCTAAGGCTTATAGTGGAAAAACGTGACACATGAGGCATTGAAACGGGAAAATTGAACTTTAGATCGATTTGTTGCGTAGGACTTTGTTGCAATATCATTACCTATCATGAAGTGCCCGATACACTCCTACGTTCAGTTTTTTAATAATAAAAAAACAATGTGAGAAACATATTATTTTTATAGCGTTAGTAATTATTTAATTTAAGACATTTATCTTCTGTTACTGCGTTCCGCGGATTAAAGTTAGGAGCGCGTAATATCTACCCGGGTAATTTAATTTTAGTACAAACTTAACTTCGGACTCGGAGTATCTACGATCTCAAGCTTCTATCTAAAATAATCTTGTTAGTTTTGCCTTTCTGAAGATCCCTAGATTTAGGGACTGAGGCTGACGTTTAGAAGAGCTACGAATATAGCTACTAATGCACGTTTTAATAATTATGTATCATTTGATGTCCATGAGTGTAATAGCATAATATGTGGTATGACTACGCCAATAGATATAGGCCAGTGACGGTATATGATCAGACGAGAAGTCACAAAATAAACTTGTTGCTTCATTAAAGTGTAGAGTAGGTGCTACTTACAACAAGTTATTGCCATAACTTCTGCATATGCGAGTATATTTTTAAAACTTGAAACAATTCAAAGACTGCGTGAGTTGGTAACAAGCCTCGCATAACGTGATCAGAGCTTTTGTTCACAGCGGAACATGAAAGCTTTATCTAAAGCTTCCATTCATTTGTCCGCATTCATCTATGTATTTATGTCAGTGCAAACTATTCATGAGAAACGTTTAATCGAAGTAGGTAATCCTTGTATGGCGAGTGACGTATGCAGCTGTTTTGTTTGCTTTTTATCAGTGATGCTGCAATTTAATTAATACAGTGATTATACTAAAATTAAACACAAGTAATTTACTGTTGTTTAAAATGCAAGATTTTAATTTATTTAAAATTAAACTCACTACCGACATCGTCAGTCGACATCCGTTGATATGTCAAGATATGACACAAACGGCCCCTGCTATATTGTCCTTTTAGAGATTATGTTTTCTTAGTTTTGGGTTCCTCATAACTCGAGGCCCCAAAGGTAAACAACGCGAAGGATTAAGTATTTAAAATACACACAGACACCTAAATTACATATTATTCTACATTTAGTTTTATTAACCAATTGATCTACTGCACGTATTAGTAAACGAATGAGTTTGAATATTTATAAAAGCAGCGCATTTATCATTATGGAGATCTCCAATAGCGCGAGCGCCCGCAATAGAGATTCCCTTGCACAAATGTTCTATGAAGGTATCCGCGTATTTATGTTGCAAATTCCCAAGTCGAGAGTTAAAACAATAAATCTGTACGAGGACCCCGTAGTGTTTGCCTTGCAATCACGTCGCTATTCTAGTTACATAATCCCCTTTTGCAGTGCGAAGCGAAAAAGCTGCGCTTAAAAACTCCATTACGGGGCGGGCATTCGTTTCGCCGTGTCACAATACGCGTTAGTCGACAAAATGAGCGCGTCGTAGCTGGTTACGGAAATAAGAGCCGTTATTATGACTCGCAAGGTTGGGCGGGACAGGTATACGCTGTTTGTATTACGAGCTCCGGCCAAGGGCTGGATTTGTGACGTCCGCCTTCAGGCCCATGGTTTAGACGGTTTGTGATTTTTGGTAAGAGTTGTAAATTAGTCAATACGCGTTAGTCGACAAAATGAGTGCATTGTAGCTAGTTATGAAAATAAGAGCTAATATTATGACTCGCAAGGTTGGCCGGGACAAATATACGCCGTTGTTTGTATAAAACGCTGCGGCCAAGGGCCGGATGTGACATCCGCCTTAAGGCCTTTGGTTCAGACGGTTCACAATATGTGGGAAGTTTTGTAATTTAGTAAGCAAGCATATTGCATAGACGAATGTAATTGATGACGACGTGACCTCTGGGAAGCATTTTGGTTATGTTAGGTATGCATCTTTGATCGGCTATAGATTGAACCAGCCTGGCGCAAGTTCCATAGAAAAATACGGAACTATGAAACGTGCGTAAATTTTAATGGCGGCTATAATATGTCTAAAACACGAA
>DWTS01000078.1:0-15427 GCA_018250615.1 Oechydrus chersis rufus | reverse complement strand
TGGTATTCTCTCAAAGACTTGGCAAAGACCTTACCCAGAAAAGGCATCACTTTTTTAAAGTAAAATTCAAATGCTTGCTTGTAAATAGGCAAAGTCGGATGAGAAGTTTCAATACACACTACTTTTCCTCCGGGTTTTAAGACACGGAAAATTTCTCGTAGTACTGTGAGATAGTCAGGAGTATTTCTCAAGCCGTAACCAATCGTAACTACATCAAACATTTCCTTTTCAAAAGGAATAGCCATAGCATTTCCTTGAATAAATTCAATGTTGTTGTTGTCTTTTTTATCAAGTTTAGCTTGGGCAACTTTCAGCATATTTTCAGAAAAGTCTAAGCCCACGACCTTACCCTTCTGACCCACAGCTTTTGAAAGGTCGAATGTCCAATCCCCAGTACCACAACACAAATCCAAAATAGTCATGCCGGACAAATTCCCCATTTTTTTCATGGTTTTATCCCGCCATAAGTCATGCTGTTTGAAACTTATGATTGCATTCATTTTGTCATAATCAGTGGATATATTATTAAATATTTCGTGTACACGTTCTTCGTTAACCTTATTCATGTACTCATTATAGCATAAGCTAACCTTTAGACCATTGCCTCTTGTCTCTCAATTTGCAAACAAAAAAAACATTCCTCCTATGTTTAAAAATTAAGCATAGAAAGAATATTTCTTAAAGCATTAGTTGCTCTCTAAACCTTATTTTTTAAGGTTGTAGAATGCGTTAAGACCTTTGTAAACGGCAACTTCACCCAATTGGTCTTCGATACGAAGCAATTGGTTGTATTTAGCCATACGGTCTGTACGTGAAAGTGAACCAGTTTTGATTTGGCCAGCATTTGTAGCAACGGCGATATCTGAGATTGTTGAATCTTCAGTTTCACCTGAACGGTGAGAAACGATAGCTGTGTAACCAGCTTCTTTAGCCATTTCGATTGCTTCAAATGTTTCAGTCAAAGTACCGATTTGGTTAACTTTGATCAAGATAGCGTTCGCAGCTTCTTCTTTGATACCACGTGCCAAGTAAGAAGTGTTTGTAACGAAGAAGTCGTCACCAACGAGTTGAACTTTGTTACCCAAACGTTCTGTGAGGGCTTTCCAACCATCCCAGTCGTTTTCGTCCATACCATCTTCGATAGTGATGATTGGGTATTTGTTAACCAATTCTTCAAGGTAATCGATTTGTTCTGCAGCAGTACGTTTAGCACCACCTTCACCTTCGAATTTAGCGTAGTTGTAAACGCCGTCTTCGTAGAATTCTGAAGAAGCACAGTCGAAACCGATCATAACGCCGTTTTCACCAGCTTCGTAGCCAGCAGCTTCGATAGCTTTAAGGATAGTTTCTACACCATCTTCAGTACCTTCGAAACGTGGAGCAAATCCACCTTCGTCACCAACTGAAGTTTCAAGACCACGAGCTTTAAGGATTTTCTTCAATGCGTGGAAGATTTCAGCACCCCAACGAAGCGCTTCTTTGAATGTAGGTGCACCAACTGGTACGATCATGAATTCTTGGAAAGCGATTGGAGCGTCTGAGTGAGAACCACCATTGATGATGTTCATCATTGGAGTTGGCAATACTTTAGCATTGAATCCGCCAAGGTAGTTGTAAAGTGGAACACCAAGTTCATCAGCAGCTGCACGAGCAACAGCGATAGAAACACCAAGGATAGCGTTAGCGCCCAATTTACCTTTGTTTTCTGTACCGTCAAGAGCGATCATTGCACGGTCGATAGCTTGTTGTTCAGTAACTTCGTAGCCGATGATAGCTTCAGCGATTACGTTGTTTACGTTGTCAACAGCTTTTTGAGTACCAAGACCGAGGTAACGAGATTTGTCACCGTCACGGAGTTCAACAGCTTCGTGTTCACCAGTTGAAGCACCTGAAGGTACCATACCGCGTCCGAATGCACCGTCTTCAGTGTAAACTTCAACTTCGATTGTTGGGTTACCGCGTGAGTCAAGGACTTCGCGAGCATAAACATCAGTAATAATTGACATTTTTATCTCCTTATTGTTTTAAGTGCTTTCTGCACTTTTTAATACACTATGATTTTACTATTTTTCCGCCCTTATTTCAAGTGAAAAACAAGCTAAAAGGCTTTTTATACAAGGTATGCGGTTACATTTCAACTTTTTATTTCTGTGATATTTTTTTTATAAAATATCGTGTCCACCTCCATTCTTGGCATGTGTTCAGGCAGTATTTTTTCATTGATAGATAAAAAGCCATTTTTTTCATAAAAACGATGTGCCGCTTTGAATTGTTCAACAGTTCCAAGATAAATTTCTTTGATATTCTCTATGCGACAGTATTCAAACAAATTATCCAAAAGAAGCTGTGCAACAGATTTCCCTCTGTATTCAACATTGACAAACATCTTTTTCAGAACAGCTTGTCGTTCATTAAATTTGACGATACCAAGTGTCCCAACAACTCCCTTCTCTTCATCAACAGCAAGCCAAAATTGGCTGTAATGTGCATGAATATCTTGCAAGTCGGGTTGATCTGCCAAATCAACAGCAACTCCAAATTCTTCCTTCTGAATAGAAAGTATCAAATCAATAACTGCTTGTTTGTAGGTATCATTGTAAGCGATTAACTTCATAGCCATAGTATAACAGATTACTTTCAATTTTATAAACAAAAAAACTTCCAAAAGGAAGTTTTTAAAATTATTTAGCCAATGCTTTTTTAGCTTCTTCAGCAAGAGCTGTGAAAGCAGCTGCGTCAGCAATAGCGATATCAGCAAGCATTTTACGGTTGATTTCGATTTCAGCCAATTTCAAACCGTGCATCATTTTGCTGTATGAAAGTCCGTTCATACGAGCAGCTGCATTGATACGTGCAATCCACAATTTACGGAAGTCGCGTTTCTTTTGACGACGATCGCGGAATGCGTAGTAGTATGAGTTCATTACTTGTTCTTTAGCTGTCTTGAAAAGACGGTGTTTAGAACCGTAGTAACCTTTAGCGAGTTTTAAAATACGTTTACGGCGTTTGCGAGTTGCAACGCTATTTTTAACACGTGCCATGTGTGTTCTCCTTGTTTCTTAGAAAATTTTTATCCTGTCATCGACAGTTAATTTAAATGGTTGATTGATTTCGAGTGAAATCCTATAAGTCTTATGTAATGCTTATGAGTTAATCAGTCGTGAAATGTTACTGGGGAGAGTAATTGCTCTCATGCATAACAGTCCACAGGACTGTTATTAACGCATGTTCTTCCTTGTACGGCTTCCGCCTACGCGTCAATTGCTCTCATGCATAACAGTCCACAGGACTGTTATTAACGCATGTTCGCAACCATACGACGGATACGTTTGAAGTCACCTGCTGAAACCATACGGCCTTTACGGAGTTGACGACGCTGTTTTACAGTTTTACCGTGCATACGGTGTGAAGTGTAAGCGCGGAAGCGTTTAAGACCGCCATTACCAGTACGTTTGAAACGTTTAGCTGATGCGCGGTGAGTTTTTTGTTTTGGCATTTTAATTCTCCTTGGTTAATAATAAGAACTTAGTTCTTTTTGATTGGTGCCAATTGTAAGAACATTTGACGACCATCCATTTTGGCTTTTTGCTCTACTACAGCGATGTCTTTCACTGCTTCAGCAAATTCATCCATTACTTGACGACCCACATCTTGGTGAGTAATCATACGACCTTTAAAGCGAATCGAAACTTTAACTTTGTCTCCTTTTTCAAGGAACTTAGTTGCTTGACGAAGTTTTGTATTGAAGTCATTTTTATCAATGACTGGACTCAAACGAACTTCTTTCAAAGTAACAGTTGCCTGTTTCTTCTTAGCTTCTTTTTGCTTTTTCTTTTGCTCAAACATGAATTTAGTGTAATCCATGATTTTGGCAACTGGTGGTTCTTGATTTGAAATCAAAACCAAATCCATGTTAAGGTCCTCGGCCTGAGTAAGTGCAACAGCTGTAGGTGTAACACCAAGCTGTTCGCCTTCAGCACCGATAAGACGTACTTCGCGTGAACGGATTTGACCGTTCATCAAAGGTTTTCTGTTGTCTTGCTTTGCTATGTCTATTCTCCTTCTAAAAAATTTTTTAGAAAAACAAAAGCGGAACGCATAATGCGCCCCGCTAATGAAAACATTCGTTTTGTGAATAATTCCATTTTGTTGCCCAGGGCTATTACCACTCAGGCGAGAAGCGGGTGCTTCTGCTTTTCAACTTCTCTATTATATCACAAATATTTCTTATGTCAACAATAATTTTATTTTTTCACTTAATCTTCAAAATTACTTATTTTTTTCATCTTTGTTCATTCTTTTTTTAAATAAGCTTGCACAAAACTTTGCATTTTTTGTTGGATTTGACTATCTGTATAATCTCCAGCTTCTTCACCCCAAAAAGTAAGTGCTGAACCTATAACGTTTTCTGTTGAATTTACTTGTTTTCCACTGTTCAGCTCAAATTTTGAAAGATCCCAATTTGCAACCAAATCGTTAATCGTATAGGCATAACTTTCTGGCTGCCACATCCGCTGACCCGGCAAGAAGTAGGTATAATAAGCATTGTAATTTAAAAGCTGGAAACCTGCATCTAAAAGTTCTTGAGCGCTTGCCGTATATTGTCGGCCGGAGCTTGCGCGCTCATCAGTGCTATTAATATCCCAACCACCAATTTGTGACCAATAGGTAATCTGGATATCTTTATTATAGTTCGCAAGATCTGCCTTAGCCACTCGATCATTCCACATCCTTGTAGTATAACCTTGATGTTTTAAAAAATTATCCAAAGTATTCACATAGTTCACTAAGTTCCTATTTGATTCTACGGGCAACCAGTCAATTTCATCAACGCCGATATGAAAATAAGCTTTCGCTTGCCCAGCAAAAAGTGGTGTGTATTCTGCTAACATCTCTTGGACAAAATCAATAGCTTCTACTTTTGTGTAATCAATCAGATTAAACTGTTCTGGCGCTCCATCAGGTAATTTAATAGCCTCATACCGCTTAGGATCATTGATCTTTAAAAGTTCGAGGATAGCTTGCATATGTGCCGGAGCTTCTATCTCTGGAATTAAAACAACGTTCTTTGATCGGGCATAGGAGACCAAATCCATCAGATCATTTTTCGAAAGAAATGGCCGTTTGGTTTGCGTATTCAACCATTGTCCGTCTTGATAAACCACATTTTTATCTGTTGTTTGACCGACCGTAGCCATCTCCACAGCTAAATTTTGATTATCAGACATGTGTAACTGGAGAAAACTATTAGGATAGTTGCTTAAATCATCTATGAATTGTTTGATAACTTCTGCTTTATAAAACTTACGGGAAATATCTAAAGCAATTCCTTTTTCTGGTAGTATTTGAGTTAAATTTTTTTCCGCTTTTACTTCTGTTTGATTTATCATCGTCATTAAAACTACAACTATCCCTACTACCGCACATACACTGAAGACTTTCCTATTATTCATAGACACCTTTTCCTTATCCAACTATATAAAAATTATAACAAAATGAAAATAGAACAACAAAAACCCCAATAAAAAAGCGTCCGAAGACGACTTTTTATTTTGCTTTCAATGCGCTCAAAATTTGTGTACGCATGTCTTCTATACCATCTGCACTGGCTGGAAGGAAGATTGTAGAATTTCCGGCATCAGCAAATTGATTAAGCGTATCAAGGTATTGGTTGGTTAAAAGAATCGACATAATCTGGTCCTCTGTTAAACTTGCCCCGGTATTTTTAATTTCAATAATTTGTTGAGCGAGTCCATCAACAATAGCTTTACGTTGTTCAGCAATACCCACACCACGTAAGCGATCTTTCTCCGCTTCGGCTTCGGCCGAAGTAACGATTTTTATTTTTTCTGCATTCGCAAGCATTTGCGATGCATCTTGTTTACGTTGCGCGGCATTAATTTCATTCATCGATTGCTTAACTTCGGCATCAGGTTCTACACGTGTAATCAATGTTTTAACAATAATATAACCGTATGTTGTCATTTCCTCTGCAACTTGATGCTGTACTTCCAGAGCGATTTCATCTTTTTTCTCGAAAACTTCATCCAAAGTCAACTTAGGCACAGCAGATCGAAGCGCATCCTCAATGTAGGCTTGAATTTGCTCAGAAGGGTTCATCAGTTTATAGTAAGCATCTTTAATATTTTCTTCATTGACACGGTATTGTGTTGCGATATTCATGGTCACAAAAACATTATCTTTTGTTTTTGTTTCAACGGTCATTTCGTTTTGCAAAAGACGAAGTTGAATCCGTGCCGCAACACGATCAATTCCCCAAGGTAATTTCACATGGAAGCCAGCCGAAGAGGTCGTTTGATACTTCCCAAACCGTTCGATGATTGCAACCGTTTGTTGTTTAATAACATAAAACAATGTTCCTGCACTCGCCAAAATGATAATAATAACGAGCACGGTAATAATAAGTGAAACTGTTAACATAAAACTCTCCTTTCTTTTAATTATACTTTAATCTTTAGAATATTCCAATCAAAGTCCTTTAGAAATGTACATGTAGCACTTATTTTGCTCTGCTTGATACAAGAGAGGGTGAATATAACGAATTTTTTCAGCTTGAAGCACCAAATCCTCAAAATTATAGCCCGTCAAACGAATATAGTCCTCATTTTCATCAGCCGTTGTCAAATCTGATAGTTCTTGTGCATCAGTGAATTGACCTTCAAAATTCGCTTTTCTCATAATGATATAATCGCCTTCTTGTTTCAAAACATAATGTGGAAAAATTTGTGCGACTTCATAAATGATTTGAGCCGTCATCTTCAGGGGAAACTCACTAAAGACAACTGCTTCTTCCTGGGCATTGCGGTAGCAAAAACCAAAAGATTTACCTGATAGATTTAAGCGCATAAAGCGGAAATTTTCTGTGCCTTCTTTTCCTTCAAGATGAAAATTTGGCTGGTCTTGAAACATCTCCAAATCACGTGACAACTCAAAGAAATAGTCTGTAGCATCTTGTGGAGAACGTTTTTGATAAAGCTCTGCAAAATAAGCATTGATTACACTTGATGGCGGAGTAACCAACAGCATTTTCTCCTTTTCATCGTCTAAATTTGCTAAACGATTTTCCAAAAAGGCACGATCTTGAGCCATGTAGCCTCCGTATTTCAAACCTAAATCAATATATTCCTTATTTTTCACTTTTTTCCTCCATATTTAAAAATTCTCTTGCACATATTATAGCATTTTCTGGATAATCTTCAGCAAAGACATCATAAAAATTGACATTCATCCGGTTGCGGAACCAAGTCAATTGACGTTTAGCATATCTTCGTGAATTTCTTTTTACAAGTTCTACTGACTCTTCAAGTGAGATTTCTCCTGAGAAATAAGGAAAAAACTCCTTATAGCCAATTCCTTTTGCAGCTTGAACCTCTGGGTATTTTTCAAATAAAGTTTGTGCTTCTTCAAGCAAGCCTTGCTCCAACATACCGTCTACCCGATGATTGATTCGATCATAGAGTGTTGCTCTTTCAGCATTCAGACCGAGGAGACAAAACTCATAGTCAGACACTCGATTTTCACCTGTACCAAAAGCTTCCAGCTCAAGAAAACGTATTGCTCTTCTCCGATTTAGCTCAGGAATATTTTGGGGAACACGCGCAAATAACTCTTCATCAGAAAGTTCCTCTAAGCTTCGACGCAGCTCCATCATTGCCTCATGATTTTCTTGCCCTCCCAGGTGATAGCCCTCAACAAGACTCTGAATATAAAGTCCCGTTCCACCGACAATAATTGGAAGCTTACCGCGAGAAATAATTTGTTCTATACAAACGGTAGCTTCTTGAACAAAGTCAAAGGCAGAATAATTCTCATTTACATCTCGTACATCAATTAAATGATGCACTGCTGCGGCCTGTTCTTCCAAGCTTGCCTTGGCTGTACCAATATCGAGGCCACGATATACTTGTTGCGAGTCACCTGAAATAATCTCACCATCAAAAACTTGGGCCAGCTGAATTCCCAAAGCTGTTTTACCTACAGCTGTTGGTCCGACCACAACAATTACTTTATTTTTTTTCATATATTATTTTCTATTATTTTTTTCTTATTTCTTTTGTCCTGTGTATGAAGACACATTCTTTTATTATAACATTTTTCCGTTTAGTGACTCTTTTACCATATAAAAATCCTCATCTTACACATGAGGATTTCATTTATTGTGTTGCATTATAATAAACATGAGAATTTTCAAGTTGGCCACGTGCTTGTATGAGTTGATTGACTGTGACGAATGTGTAGCCTTGATTTTTTAACTTTTGAATAACTCTTGCTGCTCCATCGACAGATGTATCATAAATATCATGCATGAGGATAATGGAGCCATCATAAACTTCATTCATGACAACTTGTTCAATCTGATCCACATTTTTACTTTCCCAATCTAAAGAATCCACACTCCACTGAATAATCGGAGTTTGTGCTATTTTATTAATTTGAGGTGTTGTGGCACCGTAAGGAGGACGTAAACCTTGAGGACGAATCCCCACTGTCTTCTGCATCAAATCTGAAGTTTTTTTGATTTCATCTTGGGCTTGTTTTGCTGAAAGCTGTGGCAGATTCTCGTGATTATAAGTATGCGATCCCACTTGATTTCCTAAAGCATGTTCCTTTTTAACTAATTCTGGATACAGTTCAAGACGATTTCCGAGTACGAAAAATGTCGCAGGGACATTTGCCTTCTTTAAAATGGAAAGCAAGCGTGGTGTCGTCTGTGGATCTGGTCCATCATCAAAAGTTAAAGCCACTAATTTCTTATGAGCCAGCGCTTTACTTTGCACTTGTTGGGCAGAAGGAATTTTTATTTTCGAGTGTTGCGCTTCTTCTTTTAAATTTCCCACTAGAATCTGCGGTTTGACTATCTCTCCTAACTCACTCAGGGGCACTGAAACTTTCGTATATAAGTTTGTGCTACTGTTGACTTGACCAGGTCTCAAAAAGAAATCCAGGCATTTATTATCCAAGATAAAGGCATTAAAATTTTCCTCAATCGGCTGTAAGCCCTCGCTTAACACCTGCTTAGTTCTCTGGTTTGAATTCTCTTTGAGCTTCACCATTTTCTCATAAATATTTTGTGCGACACTGCTGAGATCTGCCTTGTCCTTAAATAAATCAGTAAGCTGTAATTCCTTATTTTCTTTCAAATTATAAGTTTTAGTGATGACTTGGTTTTCGGCTTGGACACGCGCATTGCTTCTGCGCATCACATTAAATTTGAAACTTACGATATCTGGGGAAAACTCATAAGCTTCAAAGGATTGAAACAACGAACCCTTCTCAGCTGTATCCTTTTCTGGTGTACAGTTTTTAAAAGAAGATAGTTCTTTATTGGAAAATTCTTCCAACTTTTGATTAATCACTTTATTTTTTGTCTTGGGATAATTCATCAAGATATGATAGCCTTGATCTTCCTCCTTCGTTTCAATACCTACTCCTTTAGACGCTGTACTTCGAATATAAGTATTTTCGGAAGTTTTCTTGTTTTCTTTTTCTGTTATTTTTACCAGTAGGCTGGCTGCTCCAAAAACGATCGTAAGCGCGAGTAAGACACTGCCTGCTTTCAGCCATTTCTTCTTCATAATTGCCTCTTTTTCTCCTCTATTATCTCTACTGTTAAGATAACAATAATTTTTGACACTTTCAAATATTTAGTATACTTTCTAGGAAAAGAAGCTTAAAATATTGGGGATAGAGCCTTACAAATGTTATAATAACTTTATAAGTTTATCAAAGTGTAAGATTATTGTAGACTATAAGGAGGAAAGCATGAATAAATATCTTAAAGGCTACCTAATAGGTAAAGCCATTGAAATAACGGTTGCCGGTACTGCGGTAATGGTTGCTAAACATAAAGGATTAATTGATGCGGAAATGCGTCCTACCTTTAAAGAAGACGCTTTTGCTGAAAATCAAAAACGCGCAAAACGCAAACGACTTGCGCGCTAAAACTTACTAAAATTACTTTTGGAGGTCTACCTATGAATAAAAATCTCATCACTGGTTTCGTTGCCGGTAACATTGTCACTCTTGCTGCTTTGTTCACTGCAGGCGCAATCTACAAAAAACGTGTTGTTGACCCGATTGAACACAAATGGGAGTTTGCACAAGAAAGTCGTAAAAAAGCAAACCGTAAACGTATTGCTCATTAATTAAAAAATTGCGTACTACTTAGAGGTAGAACGCATTTTTTTATTTGTCAAAATTCTCTTCTTGATCAAGCAAGCTATCACTAAAGGCGGCAACGTCTTTTCCTGTAACATCAAGCACAACTTGATTGCGCTTCACACCGTCTTCAAAAATTGTAAGCAATTCTTCAAAAACCTGAAGATCAGATACACCAATCTTAAAATAGTATCTCTGAATCTCCTTATAAACAATACTATAATCTTTCGGCAGTTTTTTCACTGCATTTTGCAGAGAGTACCACTCTTTTTTTCCTTCGATGATTTCCTTGAGCTTCATTTTATTGCCTCCCTAATTTTTTTGCTACATTTTGATTAAGTTGCTCACGGCATTTGTCTCGGTAGGATTTATTGGGGATAGGTCGCCGTTGGTCGAACAGTTCCGCAACAAAAGCTTCCTTATCTTCACCAATAACAGCCGATACATCTTCATGATCAAATGCTGTTTCTTCAAAAAATTCAAGTAAGCTACTCATGATGGGGATCAGATTTCGCCCTGTCAAATCACTATATCTTTGGATTTCTCCATCAAGCTCTGCCCATATGCGTTGGTAAGTCTCCGGCAGACGTTTCACTCTTGCTGAAAAATCTGCCCTTGCCACAGTCATATCTTTTCCTGTTATTCGCTCCCAAAAATTCATCATTTCTCCTTACTTCTTATCTCAGAAAGTTTTTCTGAGATGAAATCCCAACGTAACCAAAAAGCTGCTAGTTCCTCTTTTCCTGCAGTATTCAACTTAAAAAACTTACGTGATGGTCCTTTCTCTGAGGCTTTTTTTTCCGTTTCCAGTAAGTTTTGTCGTTCAAGGCGAGAAGTTATCGTGTAAACTGTGCCTTCTGCTACATTTGTAAATCCTAATTCTTTTAATTGCTGTGTGATGGCGTAACCATATGTTTCACCTTGGCTGATGATTTGTAAGACACAACCTTCTAAAACACCTTTAAGCATTTCCGTATTATTTTCCATTACAACCTCTAATATGTATTACTTAGTACAACTATATAGTAACACATATTAGTGATATAACAAAGTAAAATACTTTTTTTATGCTATTTAAGCTTTATCATTTGATTTCTCATCTAATCATGGTAGAATAGTAAAAATTATGAAAGAGGTTTTAGAGACTTGAAACAAGAAACAACTTTTGCTCACACTAAACTTGCCAATCCTTTTATGAATGCATCTGGTGTACATTGTATGACTATCGAGGATCTGCAAGAATTAGAAAAATCTGATGCTGGAGCTTATATCACTAAAAGCTGTACCTTGGAAAAGAGAGAAGGAAATCCTTCTCCTCGTTATGTAGACTTAGCTTTAGGGAGCATTAACTCTATGGGTCTTCCTAATCTAGGTTTCGACTATTACTTAGATTATGTTTTGGAAGTACAACAAAATCAAGATAAGACAACCTTTTTCTCCATTGCTGGTATGAGCCCAGAAGAGAACCTTGAAATGCTGGATCGTATTCAAAAGAGTGCATTTTCAGGTATAACTGAACTTAACCTCTCATGTCCAAATGTACCCGGTAAACCTCAATTAGCCTATGATTTCCAAGCAACAGAGCAACTGTTAGAAAAAGTATTTGCTTTCTTCAAGAAACCTTTGGGTGTAAAGCTTCCTCCATATTTTGACTTGGCACATTTCGATCAAATGGCTGATATTCTTAACAAGTTTCCCCTCACTTACGTCAACTCTGTCAATAGTGTCGGAAATGCCCTCTATATTGATACGGAAGAGGAAGCTGTTGTAATTAAACCTAAAAATGGCTTTGGTGGTCTTGGTGGCCAATACATCAAACCAACAGCTTTAGCCAACGTACGTGCCTTCTACACGCGTCTTAAACCAGAAATACAAATCATCGGAACAGGCGGTATCGAAACAGGACAAGATGCATTTGAACATCTTCTCTGTGGTGCAAGCATGCTCCAAATTGGGACTGCCCTCCACAAAGAAGGTCCAGAGATTTTCCCAAGAATCATTAGAGAACTTCAAGAAATCATGGACAAAAAAGGCTACCAATCTATTGATGAATTCCGTGGTAAACTCAAAAGTCTTTAATATAAAAAATTAAACTAAGGTAAAACCTTAGTTTTTCTTTTTCAAGTTATTTATAGGGGGCCCTATAAATAACTTGACTTTATTTAGCATGTGCTGTAAAATAGTATTTAACACTTCATACAAGAAATTCTTTTTACTTTTTAGAATTTATGCCCTTCCATTTTATGCTAAGACAGAGCAGGAAGAAAACAAAATTTATAGAAAGAAATGTTAAGCTACATACCTTTCACACTCCCTCAGTATGAAGTTTATTTTTATATACCCAAATTTTCAAAACTCAAATCACGCTATCGACACCAAACTAAATCTTGGGCGCCAACAGTAGCTCACTGTGAACTTTAAAAACAAGGGAAATAATGTTAAAAATTTCAAATTTATCCGTCGAGTATAAAGGCAACCTTGCCTTAGAAAATATATCACTGCACATACCTGAAGGCTCCTGTACAGGAGTTATTGGACCTAACGGTGCGGGCAAATCAACTTTGATGAAAAGTATCTTAGAGATGATTCCAACCAAATCCGGTTCTGTTACTATCAATGAAACTCCACTCAAGAATTTCAAGAGAAAGATTGCCTATGTTGCACAACGTAGTGAGATTGATCTCAGTTTTCCAATCACGGTCTTTGATACGGTTTTGACAGGTACATATCCAAACTTAAAGCTCTTTCAAAAGCCCCGTAAAAAAGAAAGACAAAAAGCCGAACATGCACTTCATAAACTTGGGTTGGATGATTTTAAAGATCGCCAGCTAAGCGCTTTGTCCGGTGGACAATTGCAACGTGTTTTCATCGCTCGTGCGTTGGCGCAAGAAGCTGACTATTACTTTTTAGATGAACCTTTCGTTGGTATCGATATGATGAGCGAAAAAATCATTATTAACATACTTGAAGAGTTACGACAGAACGGTAAAACGATTATCATCGTTCACCACAATCTTCATAATGTTAAAGCGTATTTTGATTATCTGATTATTCTTAATAAAAAACTGATTGGCGCTGATTATACAGCCCAATGTTTCACTAATGAAAATCTTCAAAAAGCTTACGGTGAAGCCCTAGGCAATATCATCATCAAGGAAAGCGAGGGCTAAGTCACAGTGGATATTTTATTTTTTCTTTCAGATATAACCGGCCTTACTGTAACCATGCTGAGTGCTTTTATCGCTTCCATTTTGTTAGGGATTATCTCCGGAATTTTAGGGAGCTTTATCGTTTTGAGACGTCTTTCTCTTATGGGCGATGCTTTATCTCATGCGGTCTTACCAGGTGTTGCAATCTCTTATATGCTAGGGATAAATGTTTTGATTGGCGCAACAGTATCTGGGATTTTAGGTGCAATTCTGATTCAATTTATCATCAAACATAGCAATTTGAAGACAGATGCTTCGATTGGTATTATCCTGAGTAGCTTCTTTGCTCTAGGAATCATATTAATTACAAAAGCTGAAAGTGGTGCGGATCTTAATCATATACTTTTTGGAAATATCCTTGCTGTTACACCACACGAACTTGTTCAGTCTTTCGCTTTATTGGTTGCTGTTGTTCTGGTAGTCAAACTCTTCTTCAAGGAGCTGCTGATTACTTCCTTTGATCCAACTATGTCTAAAGCCTATGGTTTAAACAATACTTTTTATCACTATTTACTGATGATTTTGCTGACGCTTTTTACTATTTCTGCTTTGTCACAAGTCGGGATTGTACTTGTAGTTGCGATGCTTATTATACCTGCATCAATCTCTTATCTGTGGGTCAATAAATTGCCACATATGATTGCGATGTCTTCTATTTTAGGTGTATTATTTGGTGTTTTGGGCGTTATTATCAGTTTCCAATATGATTTGCCAACAAGCGCAACTATTGTAATCGTTGGAGCACTCACCTTTGCCCTCTCCTTTTTCCTCAGCCCTCGCAACGGATTTATCCGCTATCCTAAGAAAGGATCTCAATCATGAACCGCAAACAACTCTCTTTAATTACCATTTTAGCATCACTTCTTTTATTTCTTACAGCATGCTCGCCCAAAAAAGAAGAAAGTAAGGCATCAGACACACTTAAGGTTGTAACCACCTACTCCATCATTGCCGATATTGCTGAAAATATCGGAAAAGACCATGTTGATGTTTATAGTATGGTTCCACGTGGTATTGATCCCCATCAGTACGATCCCAAACCCAATGATACTCAAGCAGTTGAAAAAGCCGACCTTGTCTTTTACAATGGCCTCAATTTGGAAACTGGAAAAGGTTGGTTTGATAAACTGATTAAAAATAGTCGTAAAGAAGATTCAACCTTTATGGTCAGTCAAGGTGTTACTCCCATTCACTTAAGTGAAAAAGGCAAAGAAAGTGAAGAAGATCCGCATGCTTGGCTTAATATTCAAAATGGCATTATCTATGCCCAAAATATCGAAAAAGAGCTTTCAAAGAAAGATCCTCAGAATAAAGAAGATTATCAAAAAAATCTCAAAGTATACACGGATAAATTGCAACAACTGGACACAGAAGCAAAAGCTAAGATTGCAACCATCCCGCAGGAAGACCGCATCTTAGTTACCAGCGAAGGTGCATTTAAGTATTTCTCAAAACAATATGGTCTGACAGCTGAATATATCTGGGAAATCAATACAGATAACCAAGGTACACCAGCCCAACTCAACCGCATTAACACGATTGTCAAAGACAAAAATGTCAAAGCACTCTTTGTGGAAACCAGTGTTTCACCAAAAACGATGGAATCGGTCTCTAGACAAACTGGTGTAAAAATCTACTCAAAAATCTTTACTGACTCTCTTGCTGACGAAGGTCAGAAAGGTGATACCTATTACGATATGCTCCAATGGAATATTGAGCATATTACCGATGGGTTGAGTGGTAAGTAATCGTCATTTTCTTAAGAATATCAAAAAACTACCAATGTCTTGGTAGTTTTTTGATTCGTTTTTTCAAAACATGAACTTTAGCTCAGCGAGGTTTTCCCTCTTAATCTTCCGTATACCAGTCATAGTGGAAAATTCCATCCATGTCAGTACGTTCATATGTGTGCGCACCGAAGTGCCACTTGTCTTAGTGCTTTAGCACTTAGAAAAAGTGGACAGCGTAGTGAGCTTGTGAACGAAGACTGAGCTTTAGCTCAGCAAGGTTTTCCCTCTTAGTCTTCCGTATACCAGTCA
>DWTS01000077.1:0-15433 GCA_018250615.1 Oechydrus chersis rufus | reverse complement strand
GACCTCAGGCTGGATTAGTCTTGCTTGAGGTTGTATGTAGATGTCCATGGGCGGCAGTGTCCTCTTAACACCAGGTGGCCTGCATGCTCGTTCGCTACTCTAACCAAATAAAAAAAAAAGTGCAACTCGAGAACTGGTCCGCGGGAGGGGGCTGGTAACCTGTAACTCAGGTTCTTCTGAAACCTATCACAGGCGCCAGGCTCTCACCATGTACAGTTTTAGTAGCAAAATGTTAAAATTAAAATTTAAAAAAAATACGTTTATTTAGCTCTCACATGTAACAACATACAAGAAATACAAAGAGTCGTAAAAAGATGTTACATATTCGTTCTTAATGCTTCTACATTTTGCTACTAAAACTGTACATGGTGAGAGCCTGGTGCCGGTGGTAGGTTTCAGAAGAACCTGAGTTACAGGTCACCGTATTTTAGATACAATTTTAAATGTCCCGCCATCATTTAGTCTGTGCCGTATTTCAATAATGCTCTATTTGTTACTGCAAACTCGATCGTACCTAAGTTGAAAAATACCTAGCTTAGCTCTAGCTCTTAGTTAAGCTGACTTATGACCGAACCGATGATCTCCGATTTCCTCTCCCGCTCGGCGCACGACGCTTGCATATGGCAACACATTACACGAGAGAAATAATAATTTAGTGTTTATACTTTTTGGCCGATAAATAAATATTAGTTTTCGTTTGTCCCGTAAAAAATTGAAATGCCGTTTTTTACCTATTTATATTTATATACATTTGTCCCTTAAAAGCTGAAAAAATATCTGGCAACCCCTGAGTCGGCACATGTAAATTGGTTTATCGTGTAGGTGGCGCCAGTGGGTGTGATAATTCCCTCGGCACACACAAAGAGTGCCGTGAGAGTGATCTTGCTCCCGAAACGTGCGGAGGTTTGCTTACGAATTACCTGGCGTGGGAGAGGTGAAAGGTCGGCTTGGGTGGACCAATATTTCGGTTTTAAACATAGCATATAATATGTAGAGCATAGTTAAACATAGTAGTTCGATTGTTCTTCGCAACGTTAATTCTTTCGAAGTAATTTTATTACTTTTTATTCATTTGGTAGTTGTTGATTGATTACGTTTTGACCAAGTCCGTCCGCTTCTGAGGATAGTAAACAGAAGTCCACATCAAGTACACATCATGAAGATAGTTTCACGATGAGTTTAGCTCTGTTATTTACACTTCATTAATTCATCATTCATTTCAGATTATAATTCATGCATACCAACCGATGGTATGGCACTTACCTAAATGAAAATAATCTAAAGAAATGTACCTATATGTATGTAATGAATATAAATTAACAAAAATAGAAAAATACACTTTTATCTTAGCTTACATAAATAGCAATCGATAAATAAAGTTTTATCGCGTAAAGAAATTAAAAATAATATGATATATGACAATTGTACAGGTTCAACTTTCGTTCGTGCAAATGTTCACAAAATTTATTACTAGCAACAATGTAGCGCTTTTCCGCCAGGCGAAGAAATTTTACGGAGAATAACATTAACGTTGTATTTTCCTCTTTCCAGGCATACGAGCTTTCGACCCTGACGGGTACACAAGTGATGCTACTAGTCGCGTCGGAGACAGGACACGTGTACACGTTCGCGACGCGGAAGCTCCAGCCGATGATCACATCGGACTCGGGCAAGCGGCTCATACAGACCTGCCTCAACTCGCCGGACCCGCCCACCACCAGCGAGCAGCGGATGGCGGCCACCGGCTTCGAGGAAACCGAGCTCACGTATAACGTAGTTGACGAGGATATGAAGGTGAGGCAATTGGCGTACGCGGGCTCCGCGCAGTATCCCATAGATCACCACCCACTGGCCTCGTCGCCGATACAGCAGTACCACCACCAGCACCCGCCCTGCCCCTCACCCCTCCCCATCGGCTCGCTAGGGCAGCCGTACTCCCACGCCCATCTATCTCACCCCCACATGTCGCACCATCCACAACGGTAGTTCAGATGGCACTAGAGTAAATCCCGTTTTGCTATTTAATTGGCGTCGACATCGATAGCCCCGGATACCGTCCAGGGGCATCGATTAGACTATCGGGATAGTCACGTTCTAGGTAAGCTTGTAAATTAAATCGATAAGAAGAGTAATATACATTTATAAAAGCAATAAAGTATTTTGTTGTTATTTTTGTACATAAGTAGCTCTCGGGTTTTATATATTTATTTTTTCGTAATTGACGTCTTAATTTTTGAGGATTTGAGCGGTTATCGAAAACGGGTTCCCGCGTCGCAGTTTGCGCAACGAATTTTCGAGGAATTACTGTTAATGATACCCGAAAGTTGCACATAAGCGATTGCATATCGAAATTGACAGATATATTCTGATAAAAACAGACACCGGAGTGAATGTTCAAAATGAGTTGACTTCCACAATTTCACGGCTCTATTGAGAGGTATCGGGCGTTGTATAAATAATATAAATATGAATAGCTTAAACAGCAGATTAAAAATCCGACACTGTAAATCATATGGCCGTTAAACATTTCTATTCCAATATATTAGTTTGAAATCAATTTGGCCACAGTCGTTTAATAAATCATTCATCTGAGAATTCTATCAATGATATTGATGATGGACGTGGAAGCGCTGTCGAAAGCCATAGAGCGGTGATCGGTAGCAAATAATAATGTTTGAAATGAGTTTGTAATTATCGTTAAAAACCGGTTGCACGTTTTAAGAGTGACGCCTCGAAAGTGGGAGCGGCTCCGCGTTCCTATTGATTCGTTATGATGAATGAATCGGCCTTTCATTCGATACATAGTAATAGTTACCGATACGCTTGACCCTGTCTTAATAACTTGGATGATCCCGAAATATAATCTACAAATTTCCCTATAGAGAATAGTTAACGTAGAAGTCTTGCAATTAAAAGCAGCTGTAATCGCGATGCGAATACAGAAAAAAATAATAGTTTTCTAAGGGGTCTTTACACTGAAGCAGATTTATTTAGTCTATTATTACGTTATGTAGATACAATATTTATTAGTGACACCGCAGCGGATCGATTCGAACCGTTCATTATATCCTATCGGCGACGAAAATAGACGGCACCGGCACCAGTTTATCCTGGCTTTAAAAATGCAAAAGAAAGAAAAAGTTATCCTTAACAAAGTAGCAGGTGTTGTTTGAAACTAGAGACAGTTTCCAATTATCAAGTGCTTCGTCGCCCTGGGACGGATTATCAAGGAATTAATTGAAAATTACTTTCGGAGCCTTAGAGAGTGATTCTTAAATTCCCCTGTCAAATTCGACGCCCCACTGAACGGGTTTCGTTGATCGGTACGGCGATTCGAGTAACACGGGTGCTTTTACTTTACGCTTCTGTTTATTTTATGAGGAAATGTAAATATAATAACGTTACAACTTTGCTTAAAATGCCATTTTTACCGCTTGCATTGTATTAGGGAATGCGAAACGTACGTCTTATTTGTTGACTGTAGTGAGACATAAACGTTAGTAAATGATCAATGAGTGCTATTGGATCGATATTGCCAAATGCGGCGTGTCCAGCATTCATCAATGAGCCTCGCCAATTCGTTTCGATTCATCCATTATCCGCGGACACACCTCGCGCCGCTAATCGGACACTATTTATTCATCGATTTGTACTCAGTGGCCGATCTCGCTGCCGTCCCATCGATTGCGCCCGACGATTAATCCTCGTTCCTCATTTGCATATCGTTTTAATTTCGAAGCCATCCGGCGCCCACTGAGCCTTCGCCCCCGACCTCGAATAACGCTTGTCAGCTTTGATATGTTGAAATCGATTACGTCGATTCTCTCGTTTCGCGTTCGCATCGATAAAAATCTCCCGTGCTCAGGTGGGTCGGCCGTGTTTGACGTGCAGGAATAACATGTCCGCGCGAACATGGACGCTCATTGTTCACGCACTGTCGATAAGTCTATCCGATTGAAATATCCACGCGATAATTATGATTTATACTGATAAGAGTTTACTACGAAGTTTTCTCTATTTAAAATTCTAGGATTTCATTTTCGTGACTGACATGTATGGATCCCACGAAAGTTTAGGTCGTTTAGATTCGGTGGCATTCTCTCCTGTTATCTGGGGCACGGTGACTTCTTTCATCGTTGCTTAGTCAAACACTTAAATATGATTGTTTACGTATTCAAGCAGCGTAACGGGTGAAGTCTGGCGAGAATGTATACGGAATTAGCCATATTCCGCGCCTGGTGCTCGTAACGCGTTCGTAGGATGCAGATGCTCTTGTGCATGAATTAGCGGTATAAATGTGGAATTCGGTCAGTGCCCTCGCTACGAGCAGATCTCCTAATCTCGAATTCGCCGTCGTCTTGTTTCGTAACACCGCAAAACACGCGATTTCGCTTTCAGCGCGCGGGATTTATACTTCGTCGTGGTAACTTTTATTCTATTTCAAGGCACGTCGCGAGGTTTGGAAAAAAAAGTGCCGCCACAGTAAGAGTTATCGACACGAGTCGTAAATTCTCGGTGTTTTTTAGATGTTGACAATCTTGGGTCCGCCTCTCCGATGGGCCGGTGACTCACGCGTCTATAACGTATTCCGCGCGCTCGCACGAGACGCGTGCGTCTATTCTAGACGTCGCTCGGTAATCGCTCGTTAGTCGTCTCGCACCTCGGTTTATTAACTTATCAATACTATTGTTTTGATAAACGCCCGAGACGCAATTTCTGTTGACTCATCGTATTGTGTGGCTAATGTGGCTACATAATTGTCCGCCTGTAAGCCGATTGGTCTTGTGCAAGCCTGACGTGTTTCAACAATGAGCCTAATTTGACTAATAGGTGCGTTGTAATCGTCACCGCGTGTGGTTTAAGGATTAACAACAACATCATCGGCACCACTCTCTTCGCCGCTCCTTACGTCGGTTAATGAACGTTGTTCTAAAGCTATTGTTCTAGTTTTTGTTTCTTTTATCGTTTTCTTATCTTGATTGTAGATTGTATGGGCATTAATATCGGCTTTCAGACTCGTAATTTATGCGTTATTGTCGCAATTATGTCTTTGCCGTGAAATAAAAACATCATCATATATATATCTTTAAGCTCGACAACTTTCTAAAGTTGCTTGTTTCGAAAACATTTTATGGGAAAAATTAAACGGGATGTTTTCCCTAGAGAAAGTACCTAGTATAAAATCCACTAAATGCTAAGTAATCACTGCACTCTAAATGTATTTGGAATAAACGCCACAGTAGGTAATAGGTAAATGTGTTACCTCTAAATATTAGTTCAAATAGGTACACATCCTTACGGTACGATTTAAACCTGAACAAAAAGGGCTTAATTAATAGCATAAGCCATATTGACGTTATATTTCAAACATAGGAGCGAAATCAAATCACAAAGAACCTTATTATTATAAATTATAATTTTTGTGCGAGATTCTCGTTATAATATTTAAGAATCGAAGGCGAATAATGATATTCTAATTCTGTACCTATTATATGTTAAAACTCATTATACAGTTGAGATGTTGCCCTAAAATTCAGGGTATCGAAGAGTAGAGCGTCGCGCTCAGCGAAATCATTAATTTATTATTCCTCGCTTGAACGCACCGTCGCGTCGGCTTGAATTTTTTTTAATTATTTAATGTTTGCGAAATTCACATTAAATGATCGACCCGGCCCTGTAATTAGCGTCCCACCGGCCGACCACCCCGAAGAAAGATGTATGGACCCACCGTAAATCCTCTATAAGGGTAATAATCGAAAAACCGCCTTTACTGTGTCACCGATTGCGGTACAAATGAAGAGATTCGAAAGAATACGGTCGGGCATGGTGAAAATTTCCATCAGTAAAACCGAACCGTACAACCGATTCGCGCCGTGTCATTTGTGTAATGGACTCATATTGATTGTCCCGGGTTCCGACAATCGCAGAAATGTCTTCATCATCCGACCGCAAGTACTAATAATTGAACAATCGTATTACTGAATTTTACGAGCGTTGAGTGTACTGTTGTACATCAATAATATTATGAGAACTGCAATTTCGTCCTTCCAAGTGGTATTTATTTTCGCCGTAACACTTTTGACGCGATAGGACTACAATCAGTTCTCATTTTGGTTTGGTATACTAAATAACTATAATTAAAGGGCTTAATGGTAAAATCATGAACGTGGGAGAATTCTTACCGTGAAACGTTACATTGCGTACAAGGTACTGCGAAACGGTCGCGCTTGTAGTCTTAAATCTAGAACCTACTACATTCTTAACTAAGTTTCTACAGACTACGTTAATGGTCGGCTACATCGTGAATGCTAAGGAGCTCGTCGGCTTAACATTTTCTAGTGCAAAAGTAGGCCATGATTGATTTAGAGGAAGTTGGAAGCGTCATAATGGATTGATAGGAGAGTTTAGCCCGTGTTGCGCCGGGGCGCGGTCGCCCAGCGGGTATTATTTTAGGAGTTGCGTCCACTCCTTGTACTATTACGGCAGACCTGAGCCCGCGCCGTACTGTTGCATAATTCAGACACGAGCTCCGCCGTTTGCATTCCGATACTTGATACGTGCTTTCACATGTATTTATGGACGAGATTTTGTGTCTCCGTAATGTTTGCCGAATAAATAAATTGTGTAGGCATAAATACAATGGGCCAGTCGGCGTCTTCGCTCGTTACGTCGGCGAATGTAAAGTCCGAGTTCGCTTCTTGGGTCGCCCGCTTGTCAACCGTTGAGATATTTCGCGGGGAGTTGATGGGACCGCTTATATCGTTGTTTAGGGCCTTCGTTACACCCGCGGTTTATGTCGCCGCTTACAAATTGGCGTGCGGACTTGCACAGCTTTGCGTTCGCAAATTTTCCGCAGGAAATTATGCTTACATTGTATTTGTGTGCGTCGCGTTTGACGCATCAGTATCCATTTCCAATGCTGTTACAAGTGCGACAAAATGATTGCGAGTGGTGACGGATTTATGTCCTATACCGCGCGCCAGTCTACGGGAAAACCAGTCGCTATGCAACTGTCCGAACTTGATGCTCGCGTATGAAAAGATTATCGAGTTACATCTGCGCCTAATCTTAATGCGAAAATCTAAGAACAAGTTTATATTTTGTAGCCGCTTAGAAACATTGTTAAGTTAACTTTTTTCAATAATATATTGTAATTTTATCTATGTCTCCAATATCATTATCCATTATCGAAACGCTGCACCCACCTGTGCGGACTACACAGAATGCTAACAAGATATCAAACAGAATGGAAAGCAAAACAAAACAAGGATGAGATATCGTTTGAGCAAAACACGTGCACGTCATGCGTAAACGTGCTGAAAAGAAAGCGCCCGTCTCACGGCGACATCCTAGAATCGAGTGCCAACTAATCCGAAATCCTAACATCATTATCTCCAGCTTGTATCAGGCACGATTCCGCTCACATCTCGGTTACCGCAATTCTAATGATTTACTGCGGAGGTCCTCTTTTGTATGCGGTGGACATGCCGAGTTTTGTATGCAAGGTGCGACTCCGCTATCCCGTGCCCATCGTATCCAGAAACTTCCGCGACGGACCGTCCTGATTGCTCTAATTGAAATTTATTCGTCGCTGCACTCGAACGCGCCCCGTTTCCCCAATGCGCGAGACGCTTAATTCCATTAGATTAATGAATAATCGCGCATCGATTGTTTCAGCCTGTTTAGTTATGTATGCGCGTTTGCGTTTATGCGATCTCGTTTACTGGATTGACGCGGGACGCGCCTCATCCATTATAGATTTAGCCAGGACCGTATCCTCCCGCTCGATGCGCCCGGCGTCTCGGTCATTTCGATAATTGGACCTGCGATTATGCTTCCAGTTGCGCAATCCGCAAACATCTGCGATAGATCCCCGATTGGCATTCGACGATTGCGTCATTCGCTCTCGGATATAATCCGAGTCCAATTAAGAGCTTTACTTGTAATTTCATCCCAGAGTGAGGCACAAAGTAAACGATTGCCGCTATAAGATCATTATTTCTGTTAACTGCCACCGTATTGCATTTAATTGTGTATAGGATTCAATAATTCTCAAATTGAATCGAACTCGATTCCACGTCGTGCATACGAGTAGCGGTCGACGCGAGTGGAAGTTTCGAGTCGATTGATTCGCTGAATCCAAGTCGGCCCACTTCCTAAAACTAGACTGGGAGACGCAGATGGTTAAAATTAGGCCCGCCGGGAATAGCGTAAACTGGGTGCGTGCCTCGTCACCGCGCGCCGACCTGCCGCATATTGTGTTACACCATATCAAATCAAAAACGTTCTAAGTGGATTCATGCATTCATGCATTTTTATATCTCCTAACATAATTATTTAATAACGTTACACCTGCAGCAAATTATTACGTTATTTCCATAATTGCATCTGCAACATAAATATAAAATGGTTATTATAAATTTTTATTTCGACCTCATTTTGCAAAATTTTCCGCTTCATTTGTGTTAAGTTGACTTTAATTATTGTAAGAGGATTTTAAATGCGATGCTATAATAGTCAACCTACCAACTGCTACTCATTTAGCGTCTGCCTGTACTCAATAGAAAAATTAATGTAAGGCAGAAAATGTAGAAATGTTAAAAACCATTTCTGCGAATTTAGATCGACGTTAAATCTGAGTTGGAAATAATATTCAAATTCAAAAGACAATGAATCAAATTTTTCACGTTAGACGGACGTTTCTCAAAAGCGAGATGACGGTGAATTTTTAAGATTATTGTTCACAAACGCAAACAATGTTTTCTTCTGTCATCGAAAGAATACAAAAGTTATCGGTCATCCTTTTGTATCGCCATCTCGACGCGCCGTTTCGGCGTCTCTGGCGAGCGATCACATCGCGTGCGAACATTACAATGCGGGTTCAGTTAGCGGCGTGCGCCGGCTGGATGACGGTCGCCTGGGATTGGATGTAGTTTGTTGAGTTAGAAGCGTCGCTATAAATTCAAACTAGGATCTCAGCTGAGGCCCGACCGTTAGCGCGTGGGAAATGATTGGGTCCGTTGTAGCCGGTGAGGCTTTGTTAGGACGATTGTCCACTGGAGTGGTGTAGATGCGGCGATAGGCCGCGTGTAGTGCCTGCGCTACGACCGGGTGACAGCTACGTGGGAAAGGCCGGGATCGCGTGCACACTTATTTGGATGATATTGTCATACTGTTGCTCGGATTTATGGCACAATATCGTGTGCGTGCGTGGAGTAATTCGATCTTGTTGTCGTTTGGTTGTGCGCTTCTGTTCGGTGTAATTTTTCGTCGTACCTCCTGACATTTTGTTGTTAGTTTGTGTCTGCTTACGCTTTTCTTTACAGCGACCGGTTAAATCGTGTATATTAAAATGAGGAAAAAATTATAATAAGGTTTAAAATGTTTAGTTTACAGCGTGTTTTGTTTCTGCAAGGTCGGAAAACATAAACAATTCCGAGCTCATTCTCAGCGATCCTACCTCACGCATTTTCGTAATAGCTTCAAACAAAAACTAAAAATAGACCGCGATAGTAGGACAGTAAACTGTGTATCTGAAAAAGGCATGGGAAGGGAATTCAACTACGTTTATGGCTCTCGACACTACTTCACTCTATATTCAGTTTTTCCTTACATCTATACGGTCTCTTTGCTTATTCCGCGTGCGTTCGTGTTGGCCGAAGTATAATATGAGGGCTATTGAGTTTTGAAAACAAATGTATGTGAGCGATCCATCATACTTTTTCCATTGAGCATTGCTATCGGCGAGCTTAGAGCTTACACAAACACAGCTTTCAAATGCTAATCCAACGGACGTGCCTCGAATTGGTTCCGCCGGTCCGCTTGAACTACGTGGGAAATGTCCGAAACTCAGTTGGAAATCCTAATGTACATTAATAAGCGCATGTTTTGTCTGTCAGATGTAAAGAGTATAAAGCGTGTCAGCTTGTAAAAAGCTTTTGATCTGCAGATATGAAATGTGTTTGTAGAAAAGCTGGAATCTAGGTATAGACAATCGGAATAAAAACTGTTCAGCGATAATGTTAAGAATGAGAAAGCCATTTATTTCTTAGTTTTATTGTTGGTGTTCTAAATATAGTTATAGATTTGTATCATAATCATAAAACAATGTGAGAAGTATAGCGTCGTTATGATCTTATCTTTATGGTTTAATTAATGCAATATTTTGGACTGCGATACACTTCCTAGTTTTATTAGAGACGAGCCTCATTAATTAAAATCGTATCGTGTTATTTCTACCGAATATAACTTAAGCGATCCATTTTAGGTGTGAAATGTTACAGATAATACAAGATTTATATTAGGAAGTGTTTAAAGTGAAAACACCAATGTTTATAATTTTTCTATATACACGTTTTATTCTCTTTGCTGTGAAACATTGTTTTAAATTTTTCTAAATGTTTATCATCAATGACGTAATATAGATCGTCAGTTTCGAATACATTCATAAAATCTTTAGCTACAATCTTGAATAGTCTATCAACCTAATCGAAATGGGTCATTGCATAACCAGTCGTGGTTTGTTTGTGTTTTTGAACAATTGACCTTATATGGCCACCTACAGGCGGTGATATAATCGGTCTGTATTGGCTCATAGTGGTAGCGCGTGGGCGGCGTCCTTCCTAAACGCCGGCGCCGCTCGACTTTGCATAGAGAATTGAAAGATGTGTTTTGTGATCAGTTTTTATGTTAAAACCATTTTAGATCGTGTTATGTTGGTATGTTTTGGCGTTTCATATAGCTTATTTTCCTCGTTTAGATTACGTATGATTTAAATTAGAGCTTAAATTGTTCTTCAGTTGTTTTTTATATACTCGTATTTTATTTTGTTCTTAAAAACAGTTCTCGTGTTTTCGTTGGTAATATTGGTTTTTCGCGCAGTGTCCCAAAGGGATTGTTTTAATCCCAGCCAGTCTTAAATCTAAATAAATTTAGACGTGTCTTCTGCAAATATAGAATAGAGCACTAGAATACAATTTGTATGGTAATAAAGTCACAGCGATTGAATTATATTCTGAAATTAATTTGATGCTACAATTTAGAAACGGAAAATCTTGCTCTATCAAGCAGTAAATAATCAAATGCATCATTTTGTTCATCTTAGTAGACGGTACGCCATCTATCGCTTGGCTTGTGTTACACATACGCACGTGCGTCCCTACTGCACACAAATGATTTATGTATGACCGGTATGCGTGTACTAACTAGATGTACCTACCTATATACCTACTCCAGAATTATTGTGTTCAACGCAAACCAGATACGTGCTGTGAATGCGAATTCGTGTAATGATACATTGAGTTTCATCGCTTAAACGTCAGCATCAGCCACTATCTCGTTAGTATCAAAATTACTGTCATTAACGTGAGCTACAGTTTCTGTATCAATCGCTGCTTGATTATTTCTTATGATTACTTTAATTGAAAATTAAACTGCTTATTTAATTTTGAATTAGTTTTTGTCATTTGTTTTCTCTTTACTTATATTCCGAAAATTTTTCGTTAATAAAGGGTCCAAGATCCATATCAAATAAAAAAATGTATGCAAGTTGAAACTACGATTTTTACCTTTACCTTGGAAAGTTAAGTTTAGTATGCAAATGCATTAATTGAGGGCTCGATAGTAAATATTACGGCGTAGGAAGCGCGCGGATTCCGTACATAACTGACGGGAGATCGGCAACTCGGATCGTAAACCGGCGGTGTACGTTACGGATGCTCGGTCCAGGATTACTTACTTTTGCGGACAGTGTCCAGACAGTTTGTTTTGCTTATGTTTTTGATTCGTACGTTACGGATTCTTGGTCCCGAAATTCCAGGATTTCTAAGTTTTGTGGACATGGTCCAGACAAAGTATTCTGCTTATACGTTCTTGATTCATATTGTCTAATAATGAATGAATAGTTTATGTTGGGCTAACGTAGCCTACTCAAATCTGGCTATTTTTTTTTTACAAAACGCGAAATTTATGATCCTTGCCATCAGCTTCACTCATAAATCGACACTTATATCGATCTGAGAATATCGAATTGATGTAGAAAAAGATGATTTTCAACTGTTTTTCGATTTAGTCATTGTTGTGTCCGTACTTGTTGTACGGTTAATGAGCTGGTTGCCGCAGTCTTAACTTTTTTAGTTATTTGTTTGCTTTAAGTATATAGAGAGTGTCTTGGTAAACATTATTGATATTACATTTAAATGTAAGGTTTTGAGAGTTGACAGTTGAATGTAATTTAAACATAAAAGAACACCACAGGTTTCGTTCACACACATCAACCCACTTCTGACAATAATTTTAGTCCTGCAATATATACAAGGTTGGCAACACTAATCTTACGTTACGACGGTATGTGGTGCAAGTGACGAGACCAGACACTGTTAATTGGCAACCCTGTTATTTATGTTAATAAACTTGCACTATCTCACAATTTATATCTTAAAACGATTTACCTTTCTATCACCGATCTTTATCGGTGTTATTTTAAATGTGATACTATTTTAATATCCATTTAAATTAATTTCTTCATTAAAATTTATACGAAAATATTAATTCCTTTTATTATACAGGCAACATAATGACAATGCGAGTCTTAATCAAATTGACAATCAACAACATTACGTGTTGGTTTCTTGGATCCAAATGGGACGATGAATGAAAACTTGTACGTGTCTTATATTTTATTTAGTTTAGTTTATGGTGTTACTCATGTGGTTTTTGATAGACTTTCAAGAAACACCTTTAACTTTATTCCGCTGCATCTATAACAAAATCAATAATAATTTGGTTTCGAAAACCACATTTAGACATATACAATATAACGTGTTGTTAAATTCCGTTTAGCCATCAGTATTTCTTATTGCTGCATCAAAGTGCAACTGAAAATATAGTTAACGATTTTCGATACTGAATACAAATATAAACGCACTGTCTCACTACATGTACCCCACATTCAGAATGCCGTAGATAAACCGATGAAATCCTGTTAACATCGCCGCCGGTCGCCGATATTTAACACAAAGGGTATTGCGAGGGATAACATTAGGACCGCTTTTATTGCTTGTATGTATCGTTTATCTATTTGTTTCGTGGATATTGTTGATATCGCGATCGTAAATATTGAATCGTATTGATTTTGTATAATTTAAAACTATTGTTTGTTGCTTCTTCACAAATGCTACCACATATATATTCACGAATACGAGAGCCAGATTAAGTAAATTGAGACCATACTCAATTTAAAATTAATGTGATTACTATAATAAAGTAATCGGAATTTTAAATATGATCGAGCTTTTTATTGTACCGTTCTGATTTTGAGGCAATTCGGCACGGAACCAATGTTTATAGCAATTTCTTAAAGTCTGCGACGAGACGTGACTTGAATATTGTAATTTTGGAATATGCGCTTAAACATTATAATGACCATATTTTTCTCAATGGGCCCACATGTGTACCAATGTAGCAATGTTCACTTGTAAGAAAATTCCAATCCTCGGTTGCGTCACTGAATCGAAAGTGGTCATAAACTAAAGAGCCTTGGCAGTGTTGTATCGTGTTCCGTTGATCTGTGACATTGCGAATAGACTTTGTTCCATCCTACTTACGCTAATGCTATTTCGTATGTGTTAGACAAAGATGCAAGGATTCCAATCTCAAGCTCTCACTTCCGTCCGCCTACGGCAGCGCGGGCGCCGCCCACGCTTTTAACATATAAAAATTGCAAGCCGGTGGTCTTCATGTCGATATTATTGTCTGATTTGGGTTAAATGGTCTTTCTTTTTAATAAATCTTTGTATTCAATTAAACTCAACATCCCGCTTACACGTCTGCATTGAACAAGTCCCTAACAATGGCATAGAATATAGGTGACAAATGATTCAAACTTCGAAAATTTATCAAGATCTGGCGTAACCGGTGACGCAATGTTGGTCGGTTTCCTTTTCGTATGAATGCTGTTAGTTCTACAAATTGATATAGTATTTTTTTAAAGTAGTCTTATTAAGTTTATGCCGTTGGATCCTATAATTCTACTATTTTATTTAGCAGTATAATTAATTAAATAAATAAAACATCGTTTACTTATTTAAATGCTTAGCGCGTGGAGAAATATAATTCGTTCTTACAGGAATAGTGCCGTTCGAAAATTATTTCATAATTTGCAAAACCAAATCACAACAACAGTTAACATTGTCGCAAGAATGACATCAACACGTAGGTGGTACTATAAAACGCGCTCAAACTCTGCAGAATCTTTCGAAATGGCGATTCTCCTTAAATTATGACTTAATTCCGAACGCCTTTCTGTTGTTCTGTTATCGTGGATTTCGCTTAACGGTACCGATTGCCACTTTAAAGTCACGAACCTGCAGAAAAACCGTCTGGGTAATAATAACCTATGTTAAGTCTGATCGGATAAGTTATTGTATGTAGTTTTTGGGGATGTGATATTTTAAGGTCCTCTTTAAACGTGTTATCGCGGTTTATTTATAGTGTTTTTGGTACAGCCAATTAATATTTCTCTTCTTAATATATTACTTTAGTCTAGTTTGTTATAAACATGTTATATTCTCCAAAGGACATACTGCATACGATCTCGCTCAAATCCTCATAAATTTAAAGACGGAGCAGAAGGTCATTATCATAAAATCGTCATAAATAGTTGACATCGGGAAGGAACAATACACAGTAGCCAACAGACCCTCAGGAAACAAACGAACAAACAAATATCGCATGAAGGAACGTGACTTGATTTACCAAATCAAACGAGAAGCGAGGCTTACCGCCCGGCGACTTGTTTCACTGCGGACCACAAACGATCTACGGTCAAAAGTAGAATAAACTTATGTTATAATATTGTTGGAGTTTAGGCGAATATCTGATTGTAATAATATCGACGTCTTTCATATAAAACTGTTATTTATCGTCAAAATACTCCAAAAGTGTCCAAAAATCCAAGACTTTTGCAGTATTTTGTAGAAAAATAAAGAAGACTAGACTGATAATGCTAGCTTATGCAAGTCCGCAGTAAAACAAGTATCCTAGCATGGTAAACAATCTACGTTCGATATGTAAATTTTTGTTTATAATTTCGCGTTATTATTTTATTAACTTTAAGGTTTTACTCTAATGCATTTTACTCGATTAATTCTCAGGCCATTAAACAAGTGCCATCGTCTGTCATAGTTTGTAAGTACAACGTGGTTGATATTTCAAGACATCGATTAGATTTTAGGTTCTGCTGCACTTTTATCATCCCCATCCTTCCAAATTCCATGTCCAAATTCTTCTATGTATACATTTATCGTTAATAAGTTTTGGTGCTAAATATTCGGTGCTGCTGCAACGGTTTCCACATTTTTTATTAGGTGATCTCTATTTACATTAAAATTGTTCTGAGCTATATATTTAATGGTAGATATTAATATATTTTTAT
>DWTS01000076.1:0-15751 GCA_018250615.1 Oechydrus chersis rufus | reverse complement strand
CTACTGACAGTACTACATAGACTTTATGACATTGTCATAACTTTTAATGCAATTTGTAGATAATCCTTCATGTTTTGCGTTCGTTAGTTACTCTTTAAACAAAAAAAGTAGACGAATAAAACATACCTAATTTCACATAATTGTAACTATTGTAACCTAGGGTTTTAGTAATACTCAAAATATGACAATTTCTTCATAATACATATTTATGACTAACGTACTTATCATAATAAAAGGCTATTAAGTAAGTAAGGCTGTTTTTTTTTTAACAAATTATCGGAAAAAAACTCTCTAAGTTCAAGGTGACTGAGTGTCGGAGGTTAAGGGGATGCAGGGCTGTATATAATAAACCCCTTTATGGCACATCCCAAAGTCCTAGAAAACATAAAATAACTTATTAATGTGCAGATTATCTGGTAGATTAGCCATACTTTTTGCCCGAGGGTTTGCCCTTTTTATAGGGTCTGTAGAGCTTGTAGAATTAGGAGCTTGGCTCTTCATGAGATGTGATAACGTTTTATCAGTGAGTACAACTTCACGTTGAGTATCAACTTGCCTACGTCGGCATTTCCGTCCAATTATAACGTGGGTGTCTTCAAGTCAAGAGTGAATAATTTTTTTTAGTTAGTGCGATTTACCATCCAAGATTATATCACCATTTTCCATCAGGTGGGATCATAGTCAAGCACTGACTTATCACAGGTAAAAAAGAAACATGACCTTTGTGAGGCTTGGCAACCAATTTTACATGACATGTTTTTGGCGGGATATATAATTTCCGTTCTGCCAACAATACTTCAAGCATAAACGATACACGTTGCTTTATCAAGAACTTTTAATTTTGCATACGTTGCAATAAATTTTCTACTACAGGATGCTGTGAAACGGTAACTAACTATTTTTTATTAATAAGCTAATTTCCCTATTTATAAAAAAAATACATACTTATACGTAAACGGAAGAGTTTTTAAGGGTATAAAAATTTTATACGTCTTATTTTATGAAATGTCCTAGTAGTCTGCGTCGTTGCTACCTAGGATTGATTTTCTAGATGAGGCAAAACACAAATGCATTGCTATCCCTTAGGGTTTTATGAATATGTGATCGACCTCAGGACCCAGTTTCTCTCCGGCTTAGCACGTTTTTAGGCAAAATCTTGAGGCCAATTTATATAAGTAAACATGTACCTACTGCTAATGTTATTTTTACTAATAATAATATGTCAATCTATCTCTACCAACCTGTCAATAAAGAGTAAGAGATCACAAACACTGTAATGTTATTGAATTTGTTTTTACAAAAATATTTCTAAGTGCATTTCAACTAGCAAAATTTATAATTACGTTCGTTATTCTGACGACTAAGCGTAAACGACCTTTAAGTTGTATCCCAGTTCTTCCTATGAACCATATCCAGCACGAAGACCGTAGGTAGTCTCACTTATGCCTCTAACAGGTATAAGTATGAGAACCTACGAGATGTACTACTTAACTAAAATTTGTTAATTTTCTGTCATATCTAATAGTGTTAGTAATAATAGACCGAAATAATAGCTATTTGTAACATTTCAAAATAAGCACTTTTACATAACATACGAGTGTCCACGAATATGGTGTTAAAATAAATAACCTAAGTTCTAACAGGGTTTCGTTGCAATTATGCAGCGTCCTGTATAAACAAACACGGCCGCCGGTGGCAGTTGCATGGCGAACGGAGTAGCAGCTACCGATCATCGAGTGAAATATATAAATCGAAGCCTTATCATCTTCGGCGATCACCGTGGACGGCTGCGGCAGGCGGCCGAGACGTGAAATAAATATCCATTTCCATACTCAAATGCGAGCAGGAATGGAGTGTAGCGCGGGCGCAGGTCCCGTCACCGACGTCAACCCCTCCCGCCTTCCACCCCGACAGGCTCGCACCGCTGATCTATAACTCCTTATTATTATTTGAATGAGATCTATTGATCCCAAGGTGTGGAACTCGCGATCCGATCCGACGAAGATCATTTTGTTCTACTGGAACGACCGCTTTTGAACTAACTTGACGTTACAATGGCGAGCGGTGACGGCAATGATTTAAAATCTGTTAACAGGACGGTTCTCTTTTTAACGATTGGTATACAATTTCCATAAATGGTTTTTCCAGATGATCTCAGTATTCGAATGCATTACACATAATAAGGAATAACACGGTCACGGTGCTGCATAAAATGAAACGTGCCCCATTCGAGTCCCGATACGGCATCGAGTGAACAATAGTGTGAGGAATAATACCTGATAGTAAGAATGAAACTGAAATCCCCACAGTAATCAAACGCCGGCCCATACCGCCCCATATTATCTCCGCTAATTATCTCCTAGCCACCGACCGACGAGGAAAATATTCTATTCAGATATCGATAATATGACTTGATGGAAAATAAAAGATGTTTGTCTGTTTGATTAAATGTAATATTTAATGATTTAAAAAATGTATGTACCTTTAATGACAACTAGAACTAAGGAGCTAAAGCTCGTAAGAAGTGCTCATAAAATATCTCTAAATAGAAAAATATTTCTATGTAATAGGAGTATATAAAAGTCTGAAATCAGCTTAGATATACCTACGTAAGGGTGTTTTGCAGCTCGTTTATTCCAAAACCATCACCATCACCGTCACCCATTTACATATAAGATCAAGGTCAAATATATATGGCGTCATAGATGGCGCTGTACTAAATTTGCAGGCAAGAAAATCTAAGCTCGGATATATTGCAATTTCAGATGTTTAAGATGTAACTCGTCATCATTAGTAGGTACGAGTATCTTCAATGAAGGCAGAAATCAATCAAACAAATTTGATTACAGTACAGCCGCAATAAACTACGAAATATCCTACAATCCTTTATCTAAAGTGCTACAAAACGTACCTACCTATTACTAGTATTACTAATGTCACCTACTGCGAATGTTTCAAGGCGGATTATCAACCCACATGTTTTTGCGACTACACATCGTCATAGTTGTAAGATTGCTCTCGATTAACACTGTAAGTAGGACGAAGTAGCACTCGAGTCGAGTATCTCATGCCAATCATCGGTGATAAAATAATAGGTCCATTGCAGGAAGCGCAGTTATTCGCAACGCCGCGCCACCCGCCGCCCGCGCATAGGGGCTTTTAATCAACACTTTATTGTTTAATGACCCCTCGTCGGACTCGCAAATTAAAAGGGTGACGGCTCAAACCCTATTGACGAATGCGTAATATGTGAGCGGATTTAGGCTGAATATTTGATGATAGATAATAGCAGCGGCTCAATAGGTATGTACCTACTCGTTTGCGTTTAGCATTCTCCGTCAGGGTCGTCCAAAAAGGACGAGCGGTGCATCGTTGGTTGCGCGTTTCGGTGTGATTTGTAACCGATATAAATGATCTATGACTACCTCACGCGCGTATATTTCAAAATAATATATTGTTCACGCTTATCCTATTGTGGATTTTACAATAAGGTGTTAAGAATGTTGATTTATTTGCGAGTTGCATGATTCGTCAGGGTCGTTCCTTATGAAGTTAGTGTTGATTTAGACCTAATTAAGATGATTACATCGTAATGTATTTATATTTATCCAAAAATCTTTTTAATTCCAGTAGATTTTATAACATTAGTATATTAAACATACGTTAGTAGTTAAGCCTGGACAATGTAGTGTAGCGATGTAAGGTAAACAAGTGTTAGCAAATATGAGTGGAGATTAAAGTAAGTCGAGTATGGGCGGACAGGTAAGCCGGTGAGTTGCGTGCGCCACGCTTGTGTAAATGCCTTTAACTTTCCTATTAAAAAGGGCTGGAGTTTCCCTTACATTGTTATATTTTTATAAGGGTTTGTCATCTTCCCATTATATTAATATTAAATTTCAATTTCTTAATTATAATCAGGACATTTTCTTATAATTAATGTAACGTTAACAACTTAGTTACCTCATACAAAAGAACGAGGAGGAACGATTAAAACGATCTATGTAATTATCTGTTAGTACCTACTATTTCAGGAGAAATATTTTTAAAAGCATTTATGAAAAATATATCTTATAATTTTAAAATAGCTTTTAAGTTCAGTTAATAAATAAAATATTACGTAATCATAAGTACGAAAGTACGAATATATATATGAATGATATACCTACTATCCAACCAAGCCATCAGATAACTTTGAAACAATTCATTTTTTTCGGTATCTTAATGTAAAACAAAGCGACTCCATGCATTCCGTGTACGGTATTAAAGGCATTTGATCCCTGACTTTTAATGCTTCACCCCCGGCATTAAAATTATGTGTATATTTGTATCACGCTCGATTGTAGGGCCTCGACTGTACACCGGCGGCCGACGAAACGAACACCGTTCGTCAAGGTCTTCTGTCCACTGCGTATACTGGTAGCTTGAAACATTTCATATTCATGTAATTCATATTGGTTGTATTGATATCTATTCTGTGTTCGAATCCGCGTTAATTTGTCAATGAGATTGGTTTTACTTACTATGTATTAAGATTTTTAATACAATAATTTAATACAATATATGAGTTAATAAGAATTTTTCCCTTGCCATCTTTCTTGCAAACATCAATCAGGTTGCCTGAAATAGATCGGCGCCCAAGCATTTGACCAACTTATAAAAGAGTTACAAAAAATATCATAAAATGATGTTGTATTCTTGCTTTCTCTTGTTATACATCAATACATATTGATTAATTTTATTTACTTGTTATACTTGTATACATATTGCTAAGTTTTGTATACTATAATAATATGAAAATTAATAAAAAATCAATGAAGATAAACAAGAGAAATGAGAATTTGTTTTCGACAATTAATAACGGTTCATATGTAGTGTTAAATATTTATTTTGTTTATAATAAATGTGTATAAAAATATATATTGAATAGGTATTCTTAGTACCTTTAAAAAGTAACCCTTTTCTTACATATTTATAATAACAAAATGGCGATTAGCCCGTGGCGCTAATTACTCGGAACTTGATATCATTCATTAGGAGATCCCTAAATTATTGCGCCCAACAAAATTCTTAATTATATCTCTTAAATTTCTAAGCAAAATGTAGCCCTAAGCGCCGCCGGGGCAGCAAAATGATATGTTTGTAAACAACGAAAATTTTACCGTTAAACGTTAATTATACTTTTTGATAACGTTTCGCGAACGGGTTGCGATTTGTGATAGACGCTTGATTGGTTAATTTGATATCGCTGTCGAATTAACCTGACTTTAACTTTTGCATAGATGACGTAAAATATGATATTATGACAATAATTGAATGAATATCCTCCTTGACATTATCCTTGATATTATTGTATCTGTAATTTTTAGTAGTAGGTATTTTTATAAATATTAACTTAACTTTTGAGAACGTTTTCAATGTTTGTTGATAAATAATGTTAGTCTATACGTTAGTCTGAACTAAATCAATAAAAAGTCTTATTAGTTTGGGGTCAGATGGCCGTGTGTGAGTTGTCCCAGGATATTTATTTATTATTTATTTATTATACTTAAATAACTACTGACGTTACATTGAAGAACTTTAGCGCATGCATAAATATATTCAAGGTAGAAGACGCTTATTCTTTTTTACATAAAATATGCCTTTTATCTAATAAAAATAATTACAAGGGGCAGATGTACATTTTTCGTCGATCGTTTTCCGATGTACAGTTTAACGTCTAACCAGATTTCGAACATAAAACTTTGTAACAGAACGCACCTCTACATATCAATCAAAACAAATGAAATGTATGAAGCGTTAAAGTTACATAAGTCAGTACGCACTCGTACCGAAGCAGGAACAAATTACACAGTTCATAAAACCGAGGTTAAACGGCAAGGTGACGTGTTAAAAGAGGAGCTCATCGCCCTTCCAATTAGACGGATAATTACGGTGTTCAGTTCGGAGTTATTAATTTAATAAGTAGGGGAGGTCGGGTGACGCGTCAGGTGTGCCGTCTACGTCTTACTGATGACACTGTTACTGTCTAAGTTTACTAATAGGTCGAATAATCAATAGATTTGTAATCAATTAGTTAACTACACAGTATCTTCCCTTTAGGACCTTCGTATTTCACACAGACGTGGCTAATATTGCGAAGTAAAGCAGTGAAAATTGAATAAATACATCAGCAATAAGATCAAATCGGCTATAAACAAAGAAAATTGGTACATTTGTTTAGGAGTTGCGTTGCTGCAGACAGACATACAGATCCATAGACACATAGACACGTCAAACTTATAACACTCATCATTTTTATCAGGGTTTAAAACAGAAAACATCAAGGCCTGTTTGAGTAATATCTCATTCTGTTTAAAAAAAAACAATGTTTCAACACTATGTCACTTATTTTATGAATTTGCTTCACAACAGCAGTAAAACGTTTTGCTCTTTTTGTCTGGTTTGGAGAGCAAAAAGGAAAAAAAAATGGAAAAACAATAAAAAAAATCACAACACAAAGTTATTATCAAGACCCCATAAACTATTACAAGCACAATTACACTGGTAAATAATATAAATAAATAAGCAGCAGTGCTAATACCACATGACTAAATTCACTTATACATGTTACTAAAAGACCATTCTGACCTCAAGATACTCTCCAAGGTAAGGTCCGACGATCGTCTGTAATTTAATTTACTACATGTATATGCGTGCACATTTCATAAAGAAACCCTAAAATATTTACTCACTTCTAGCCTTTAACATCAAAGAAAAATATACAAATGAGAGAAACTTCCACTCTGAATACAGTTTAGATTAACTAAACAAACTGGATACGCGCAAAACAGCCTCGCCGTGTAAATTATGTAGATGTGTAAGAAACAACCAAGACTTCTTTCATAAAATTTTAATTCTCTAATTCACCCCTCTGTAGGCGTTCTCAGTGAGTAATTACAGTAAAAGGTCTTAAGCACGAATGTTATGACGGTGTTTATGAAAAGTGTTTCCGCGTAGGTATAACGACCCATTCACATCAGCTTTTTCGGCTACTGAATACCAACCGCACAACAAAAAGACGAATAGAACCTTTATGAATATTCAGTCCTACTTTTACTTACATTCCGCTAATCTTCATTTTGATGTCTGCATCAAGGCTCTTCCACACTACCGTAGCTGCGCGATATAAAGGCTCTTTAAGTATTATTGTACAGAGCGAAATTCGCATTAAATGTCATAACATCACTTGTGTTAATATTATTTTTCTTCTATAAAATAAATCAAAACAGCATGCGAATAAGCTTGCTTAATATAGTCACTGGGGCTTTTGTAAGAACAATATTTATAATATAAATGTATTTCATATGAACAAATCTTTGCAGATAAACCATTGATTTTACGTCTCAATTAAAAATCTACAATGGATGAAAGTTAAATCCATAGTTTAAACACGTACTAATAAAAGAAACGCAAAAAGAAAATAAATAATAATACTTAAAGCCAATGAAAATTTAATTAGGTGTCAATTGTAACTTATTACGCAACAAATTGAAACATTCCTATTTTTAAACATTCTTAGTTCTTGGAAAGCAATTGGCCACTGCTGAAGATAAATTAAGCGTTTCTATTTACATACAATCGAAGGAACACGATCATACGGTAGAGTAATAATACAGTAACATTTTTCATCCATCAACCACACCAAACCTCAATTTCAATCATAGGCATATGGACTCGAGTTGATCGAGTGACGAAATTGGAACTCTGTAGCAAGGTTTCATTGGGATTGTTCCCTCTATGTAAATCACGAGCAAATGTATTATGATTTGAACTCAGAATTGATAAAAACCGATCTTGAGAACGAAATCAAACAGTGGTCTTTCAAGATACAAATACGATTATACATAATGTTTTTGAAATAAACATATTTAATATATTATATATACATTCATACGAATGTCATAAGACTAGAACCGTAAGAGTGTAATAGCCAGTAACATCGGTAGGTAAGATAACTACGAATATGCCAATCAGGTTCTTCCGACGTTATTTATTATGCGTATCACGTTTTAATCCGAAATTCTAAGTAAAATATTTGACATGTTGCCTTTAAACCGCAAGTAAGGCTTCACATTTGACATGATAATAATTCGGAGGGAAGAAGTCGAATTTAATAGCGAGTTAAATGATACGTGCCCTGATTGGAAAATGTATGCTTATTCAGGGCGAGGTCCCTCCCGACCCTCCGCACGGCTGATTTGAAATGAATGGTAATAATGCCCGGGCATCCCGCTCACATCGTTTTGTATGATTATTCCAGATTAATTATTTGTCGGAATTTTGTTGGCTAATTTTTCGGAACGGGATTTTCCGCTTTGAGTGACGTTTTAATTCTAATTCATCTAGGGGTCGTATTCCGATATCTAGAATCTAAATAAAAAAGGGAGATACTTTTGTTTTCCTTTTGCTCTGATGTTGTTTGCGATGTAAATATGTATTTTTGAGGAATGAATATGCATCATATGCTATAAATAATGTTGTAAAGTCAATAATATTTGAATGATAGATAATTGAACGACAATTATTATAATAATTGCGTTGCCGCTCTCTGGCGTCATATGGCGTTTAGTAATATGGTGTGTATGATTAATAATAATCATAACACGAACAACGAACGGTCTTCGAATGTAATGAACATTCGAAGATTTACGTACGTAACGGTCTATTAAAATTTATTCATTAAATTTATTCCTCACCATCAAATCACTCCAAATACATTTTATCGGATAACGTATCCCCTTAAGATTGTTGACGATGCCGTTTCAATAAACTCTTACTTCATTCATCGAATCGCATTTCCCATATCTGAGTGCATATAAAAAACATCGATCGAAGGGTTCAATATTGAATCACAACGTGGTCCCGAGGGCCATCGACTGATGCGAATATCAAATCGCTGTCTCCCCCAGACTCTATAATACTCGTCCATTAAACGGCAGGGAATACCGACACCTATGTCCATCACGTTTCACTTAACTAACACGTCACTACTTATGAATCGATATCATACATTATAGACATCTACATACAGAACAACACAACCGAGAAATGGCTCATTAAACGAACTCCTTACTTCATTTATCGTGGCGTGCTTTGTTTCATATTTACAATTGAAAACAGTTCCTAATAGAACAGTCAAGGGGTGATTTTTGTTTGGCGAATAATTGGTATTTATTCTCTCGACTGGACTCTCCCCAGAGGCCTGAGCTGGCACATTCTGACGACTGAACTAAGTAGAAAGATAGAACAGAATTAAGCGGGCCAATTATCCCGTATTGGATTTATTGGTAATCTCTGCACGAATGGGCGCGAGGGTGCGAAGCGAACCAACTTTTGATGATACCTCCATCGGTATTATGAACAAAGTTGTTGCAATTTTTATGTAGGAGGATTTATTGTTTGCTTTCCTCTTGTTTCGCCCCCGATTGTGTGTAGACAGATATAATCACGCGCGTAAAATGTTTTTTTTTAATGGCATCGCGTTTATGCATATTGCCAATGTCAAGTTAATATTATTTGCATCTAGTTTTCGCCAACGTTCGTACCATCGCCTCACCGATTTCTTTCGTTAATGTTTCAGTTGAAAAGTGTAGTTGCCGGTCCAGTAGCCCAGGCGTTTGAGCCGTTTCACGGGCAGATGAAAACTATTGAAACTCGGTAACTTTTTGCAACAGTCTACCTTTATTCAAACAAAAGGTTCTCATTACACCAGCAGGTGGCGCTACTAGTTGTATGGAATTAAACTTTGATACAGATAATATATCAAAAACAGGTTCCGCATATGTGTGTTATGTTTGTAACAACAACTTTGTTCTTTTTATATTCATTTGCTCGTTTGCAATTAGATCACTGTCCTACAATAAAATTAAAGATACATAGATATATTAGAAGCGAACATAGCTCCACTAGCTGTGTTGTTTGTAAACGATCAACAAAGTTAAGCAGCTTCGGGCGCGATCGGGTGGTGGATGGTTGACCGCTAATGGCAAATTTCATGCGTTTCCGTGAGTTTCATTTCATACTTTCGTTTCATGCGTTTCCGTACTTCGGAGGGCACGTTAAGCAGTCGGTTCAGTTTGTTATCTAAAGATGGCAGTCATTAAGCCTTATGGGCGGTCTGAAAAAACCGACATACCGGTTGGCTACTAACCTGTCTCCACAAATTCGCCTTGAAGCAGAGTGTTGGAGTATGCTCCAGGCCTTCTCCACTTATGATGAGAGAACCGTGCTCAGCAGTGGGCCATCAAAAGGGTTGCAGGCAGATATATTCGCATATTTTATATCTTTGCAACTGACATATAACATAAGTTATCACACCTGACTGCTAAGTAGCGAGTACAATTTGGATGGATTTTGATATCTGTTTATCGGACGATTATGTTCTTGTCTACATGTGTAATTAAAAGGTAATATGTATCAGGTGTTTATAACAAACTTGCAAATACATAGTCCTCAAGACCACTCATTTTGCAATCATCGCAATTAGCAACACAACTTAACCGCTCCCTAATGGCAAGGAGGATTATTTCATAATACTATTTTCCGCACGTCTTACGATCACTCAAGCAATGCAGGTGCACAGAGACGAAACACTAGGCTTATGGTCTACCACAAAACAATACAACACTAGAAACACCGCAAAGCAATTTGTGTTTTATCCTTAACTACATAAGATTCACGTTTGAGCGGATAACACGTTTAGTTGTAGACAAAATGTCCGCGTTTATCGACGCATAAGCGAAGCAATTGTGGTAGCGCCAACCGATGATAGATGCACAAAGAATATCAAACTACGCCCGTTTTATATAATTAACCACTAAACAGTTGAGACAGCTAGGCTGAACAGTGGCACATCCTGTCGTATTACGTGAATATTTATTGACAGGCGGATCTTTATCGAGTTTTTAGAATAAATAAGCAGTTTGAGGCCGACTGGCGACTAAAAGACATACAAACTGAGACAAACTGCTTAGTAATGGGTGGAACGTGAGCGTTTGATACTTGCCGATAGCATTTTTTGTTTGGAATTATGTAAACACAGAAATAGGATCGTTTATTTTTCTGTAGTAGTGTCTAATGTATTTGTATTACAAGAAGTTTCTGCTGCTACCTCGTTTGATGAGTAAGGAACACGATACACAACACTCCCCGAACTAAGTACCCATACATCTATACAGATAAATAAATTTAAACTGTCTGTTTGTAATATCAAAATAACAGGATGAAGTCACGGGCATCAGCTAGTGATAGTATAAAAATGAAATGAAATGATTATATTGCATAAATTATTTGCAACATAATGTTGGCGCCGTTAAGGGCAGGTCTATTTCTAGCGATGGACTCTCAAAGGCTGATGGAAGGATGGATTACACAGTACACTAGAGAGGAATAAGACTAGTTTCGTGGCCACCCTGGTTCATAAAACTGCCGCTATCGGTGTAATGACACGAGCTTCTCGTTAGTCAGAGAATTAACGATTCGCCGCGGTATTGGCGGTAAAATTAACCGGCAAATAAATGCTTTGAACTTGATTAGGCTAGGAAAATACGAATTCTAATTGAAGAAAGAAATATTATACTTTTAGTTTAAACTCTTAACTATACAGTTAGGTTTATAAAGCTTATGTTACATGGGTTGCCTACAGAGCAATTTGTGTTCATAATAAACTTAACTCGGTAATAACGGTTTGTCGCAATTTTCAGACCTCTCTCTCTTTTTTTCAGAACTCTCCGCTACTAGAGCTTATCTTGGATGCTAAAGTATTCCCAGATCTTCACGATAAAAAATAGGCTGATAGGCATGTACTTACTTTTCCCAGAACTAATGCCATTGAGGCTCATGTGAACATCTGTTATCAACCAAAAATAAACAGGTGTCTTATTTAAGCAGTAGCATGGTCATAGATGCGAGTCATGTAAATAAAGTTACAAGAACACACAGTGAAAATATGAGCCAAATGGTATCATAGTGAGCTAGTCAAAGAATGATAAATTTTAGAGGTCATCTAGTGGTCACTACATGACCATTCTACTAGATGGTAGAACCCATTTGGTTCATTCATGAAGCAATTTGCGTATATCGGTCGAAAGGTGTGTATATAGATGACGGCTATTCTTTTATATTAGGCAAATATCTTAGAAGTACTAGGTTAGTACTAGGCTAGTAGCGAAGAAAATATCAAAAAACGATCTTGTTTGAGGTCGTACGAGGAAGCCTCATAACTCAACCTTCACCTCATGTGAAAGTGTGGCTGGTTGAAGGGAGATTGAGGTAACGGCACCGTTATCGACCGATATAATAACACAAGCCGCTTGTTAGTTAGCAACTTAGCGATTCGCTACGGCGTGGGCGGTAGCATTAACCGCTAAGACAATAAATACGATCAATTTGTGGTTATTACAGGGTGGGATAGAAAATATGGAAGCCGAGAGGGGTAAACAGCTTAGGATAAAGCTTATCTAATCAAATAAAGTTGTGAACTTGTCAAAAAACCTAAGCGTGAGAGAGAAAGAATTGAAAGTTACTTACGTATTTTAGTTAAATTTCCTACATGGTAGGTAAAACATTCCAATAATTCATTTAGCGGAATAGATTATGATCCTGAATGGTACTGTTCAGTGAATAAAACCATTCAGCGTATAAAGTCGGAAATACAAGCTCCTATAAAATAATATGGCATTAGCCGACGGTTCTCAACCCTGGTTCATAGGTCGCTGTTGTCAAACTTATAAATGAATTATCGTTTCTAATGAACGCAAGAAATTACGGGATTTGCTTATAGTTACAGCGATTTATTGTTTCCTATTTGCATTATTCATAAGCTGTGTAGGTCTTGTATTAACTATTCATTTTATGTCCATTCTTGACCCTTTTAGCTAGACGTAGGCCTCATTGAAGCACCAATTGCTCTGTCACTCTTAATTTTCACATAAAATAACCAAAAAAACGTAGTAAGTACTAGTAGTTTTGTAGACTATTAACCTGTGCTATTACTATCGGAAAAAAATGCTTTCTGTTGCTTTAAGACTACTTTAATTAACATTTTCTTAATAACACGTTGCTTCGACTATTTGTTGTGGATTAGGGAAACCCTTGACCTTAAGAGTATAGCTCGTTCGCTAATTCGATATATGAGACCTTTTTATTCTATTTGAAAAAAAACATGTCATTAATTTAGTAAAAAGTTAAACTTGTATCGTATATAAATAAATTACCCGATAAGCATTCCGTTGTTTAGCGTCCACGGCAATAATAATTATTGAAATGGCGAAACAAACATCGCTAATTGAACAAAAAATGTACAGGGCATTGCAATCAACCAGTGAATGAAAAATAAAAAATGCCGGCTGGCGTCAACCTTCGTCAAGTGACCAATTACAGGTGCCCGCTCGAATTTACCCCCTGGTGAAATTTATAAGCTCTTTCCTATATTATTATACAATTGTATGTGTCAGTGTCTACGATATACAACACGTGTGATGAGAAGCGCCATAGCAAGATAGTATCACCACATAGTTTAAGAATATATTATAATACCTAAGCCCTAAGTATTATAATATATGCGCCGTTTAGGGGAGGCCTATGTCTAGTAGTGGACTTCCAAAGGCTGATGGATGGATGGAGGCCCTAAATATTGTTTTAGGTAGGTTTTTTGGCGTTTAATCAAATTTGGCAGATTACATTCTTAGACGTGTCAAGTGATCAAGTTTTTATAACAGGATACACACAAACATAGGAATGTTTTACCATCGAATCAGAAACGTATTCCTCAAGTAACTGTACTCGTATTTATATTTAAGTGCCGTGAGTGGTCGAAGTGCGATTGTGTCATCGCATTCGTAAATCGTTAGATTTACTGTCTGATAGTTGATTCCAAGTTCCTCATGTATTTGTACTAGAATTTAAATGTGCCGAGTTGCACGCAGTTGGCAATTTCGTGTAATGAATTACAGAGAAATCCATTCCACCTTCCCCTATTCATTGACTTCCTATTCAATTGATTGGGAAATACGTCTTTGCTTATCGTAGACGTTGCAACAACTTCTTGAAACTTATCTGAATGTGTGTGATTCAAAGGAGGAGATACCACCGCCGATTTCTATCATAAAACAGTTGTGCGTTGTGTTGTGTTTAGTTGTCGTGGACCAAATCGGACCAATATATCGTGCAGGGTGGGTAGCGGAAGTCGCGCGATCGAACAGTCCTTGTGACCTGCCCATGCGGGAATGGCACACCGTGGGGTTTTAGTCGATAAGAGTCCGACATAACCCAGTACACTCCCGGAGCGGCTGGGTATGCACGAGGATTTCCCCACGTACAAAAAAAGGGTCAATATATCATTCCTCCCAGTCCTCAGGGAGTGGGTGGAACGGAGGCACGGCGTGTTCACCTTTCGGGTGGTGCAGATACTGACCAGGCAAGTTTGCTTAGGTCCCTTAGCTATGTGTAGCATATAGCCGGGAGAGAGCCGACGTCGCCATGTCACCACTGTGACTGCACCGAAGAGGAGGAAAGTCCATATGCAACATGGAACTCTTAACACTTTACACTTTACACTAAGACATTTAGTACTTATCTGAATAAATATCATGATATATTTAATAACCTACTCTAGCAAGGCAAACGCAAGCGTGTAAAAAAGGATTCTGTTCAAAATAAAATCGTATATCGCATATCGCCTGAAGTACCTACATCTATATTGTCTAATGAAATTCTGACTTATCGTCCATTCTACTTGACCATTGTTTAGCTGGCTATCCAACCGACTAAATAATAATTACCAGTTCGCCATTCATCGGTTGGCGTCAGTTCAACACTTTTTAAGAAATTTAACACCTTTGTTGAACTGACAGCAATCGATGAATGGCGAAATGGTAATTATTATATAGTCGTGTTGTTTCTGTCAATTTCTTATTAGTTTCAACAACACCTACAATTGACAATTGAATGGCAAACCGTTTATGTGAAGACTCTCTTTTCCAAGAATAGTGATTTAGAGTCTTCATTGAAGTCAATAGGTTAATGTGCAATAAAAACACGCTTGCTTCAAAATTATCTTTTCAAATACAATATTTTATTACACTCCATTTTATATTGTATTTTACCTTATTGATGATATATGTGGAGATTGCCGTTCCAGCAGGCTTTGTGTCAATATATTTGTTATTTAATTACTAGGTAAGTATTTTCATTATTTAAGTACATTTACGTGTCGAAACCATGTGTCGAATTGTTATATTGTTTACTAGCTGACCCGGCAAACTTCGTACCGCCTTTAGGGGTAAACAAATTGTTGTTTTTACTATAATCCTAATCAGAAAGCTTCGAACTGCTAAGCGGAGCTAAATCGGAGTTACACGTGTTATTGTGAGTCAACCATAAAAGATAGGCATATGCTGTCGTGGGATATTTTTTATATAATTTTAAGGAAAACATTTCTGTCATACATGATTTCTGTGTAGCTTTAACCATTAAGGTTACACACGCGACGGAAGCTTCAAAAATGGAGTAACTTCTCCCGTTTTCCCAACATTTCCCTTCACTGCTCTGATCCTATTGATTGTAGCGTGATGAAAAGTATACTATAACCAGCTCAGAAGTATGAAAAATAATTGTACTAAGTTTCGTTAAAATCTGTCGAGTAGTTTTTGTTTCTATAACGGTTATACAGACAGACAGACAGACAGACAGACAGACAGACAGACAGACAGAC
>DWTS01000075.1:0-15856 GCA_018250615.1 Oechydrus chersis rufus | reverse complement strand
CTGGAGCAGCGTGGTGGAGTATGCTCCAAGCCTTCTCCACTTGTGAGGAGAGACCCGTGCTCAGCAGTGGGCTATTAAATGGGTTGCAGGCATATTGTTTTATAATTATAATGAAAGGTGTAACGGTACGTAGGTGTGAGTGAGTGTAGTTGAGTGATTGAATGAATGATGAACAGTCAATGGATGAGTAAGAGGATTTTTTAGAAGATGGCTCCGAGACGATTTGAATGTGCAAGAGTAGGACGTGTACGGTGCGAGGTAAAAGTAGTAACGTTGTAAGGTGCAAATAAAGAAGATTACAACACATTTAAAGAGGTATCATTCCGATCAGACGAGTTCCCATGCCCCTACATAAATAAAAAGCTATTTAAGTATTTTCACCCGGAAGTCATAATTATTACATGCATTACTCAGTACCTACGTTTTTTGAAATCCGTTGTATTTTGCTAAATAAACTATGAAATAGGTGTCTACTGTTGGATCCAATCTGTTTAACAAACAGAGAATGTATGACTAAAAGTAGGCAATTAAAACAGTCTTTTTTCACTTTTACTATTACTCCAATAATTTATTGCATTACAATCAATAAATACGTAAAAAATAATATTAGGTATAAAATATATAAAAGTTTTTGTAAATGTCAAAATTCAAAAATTTTTGTAAATTTTCGAACAAAACACCGCGACGTCGATACAAATGAGTAATTATAATTTAAGTTGTGAATACATTTTATAACACATTAACAGGCTTTCAAGTCCGATATTTCTATAGGCGTAAACACATAACGGTTAAGTTATTGAAGTCGTTAATGTATCTAATCTCTCTGTATATTTACTTGGGTATAGTCAACGGTTGCGGTATGTCTGTTAAGTGGTTACTGTTGCCAATGGACATGGACTTAACCGACATAAGCCACCAAAGAAAAATTAAACAAATAAAGTTCTGCTAGAATTTTTAGTTACAGTCCTATATAAAAAACTAGTTGACCCCGCAAACGTTGTTCTGCCATATTTTTTTTTCTGGATAGAGACGTCATCTAACGATATGAAATATCCTTTAGGACCTATTCTCAGACCTACCAAATATCTAGGAAAATATTCATAAGAATCGGTCAAGCCGTTTCGGAGGAGTTTGGCAACACACACTGTGACACGAGAATTTTATATATTAGATGTGCCCGATATTTGATTCCCGATCAGAAGAAACGATCTATAAAATAATATATTCCATGTTCTAATTCAAAAATTTGTATTGATTTGTTTTTTAAGTTTATTATGATTTGGTAGAGGATATAAAAATGTTTACAGCCTATAGAGTGGAGTAAATCCGAGATCAGGCCAACTTTTGAGTGTTATGCATTCCTATGTATTAAAGTAAAGAATGCTGTATACAAATATATTATACAAGTCTAGATACCGTATAACATGAGCATTGCGTTAGATTTGTTAACTTGTTTATGGCCGTAGAGTTAATAACTATTACAATTTGTTCATTTTACTTATTTCTGCTACTTTTTCTATGTAATAGGAAGAGTGAACGAGCAAAGACGCCACCTGGTATTAAATGGTGACTACCATTCATGAACATCTACTTAGGTAAGACTTCGCCGCGTTTAAAAGTGTCTCCGGCCGCATAAACCACAAACACTTATATGACAAGTCACCATTTTAACTCAATAATGACTACTAAACCTTAGAGTTAAACCAAGTGACTTCAAACGATGAAAAAGAAGAATGGAAAAGGAGATAGAATTGAATTTGCTCGTCTTTTAGAAAACTAGATATGTTACGGGGCTATCTAGACGTATATAATGTCGTTGGCCATAAAGTCAATTTAGGGTTATTTTTTTCTTGTCGGTCGGTCATGTGCCCGTTTCAAGCGAATGGGCGGGTCGTCGTAGAACTTCTTGTCCCGACGATCTTCGACATCTAATTTCGCCAATGCAGCCTGTAGAGAGAACAGTTATTGTAAAATACATTAGAATCCCACTGCTGTGCTATTCTCCTATCAGAACAAGAAATGATTATTCCGCAGTCTACAACGCTGACCAAGTGCGGTTTGATATAGTTCACACACATTTGAGAACATTTAAGTGGTACTCACAGGATACAGGTTTCCTTATAGGAGTGATAATTAATTAATTTATAATACGCACATTATTTCGAAAAATCACGAGATTAGATGCACCCCTCGAGTAGGACACCGCAAATCCTAATATTTAGACTATCACTGCACTATACCTTATTCATCTCGACTTTAACACGCTTAGTTTTCGACGCGCCTGACAGACCAGCCCCAAGATCGCCGGCAGAGCCTCTCCTCCCAACGTTCGTATTGCAGCTAACAGGATTACAGCTGCAACTAATAACTTTTAAATGACTTAAGTGTCATTGCATTGAGACTTAAAGGCTACACGGAAATATCAGACGGGTGTTGAAACAGTTAGATATATAGGCTTACTATACTAAGTCAGTATGTACAGAAATACGTTTCAAATTGTCTAACTTTAAGGAAAACTGTTCTATGAAAATGTTTAGTTTTCTTGGCGTTTTGACGACTGGGCGCGTGGATTTGCATGACCAATTCGCAATGTCACCCATCGCGTATTGGTCTGCGTCATACACAACTTCGCCTGCGTATAGAAGATATTTTACCGCCTTAAGGGGATGAGTTTTCAAAAAATCCTTCCTTAGTGGGTACCTACGTCATAAGAGGAATACGTGTGCGAAATTTTATGTTTCTAGCCCTAAGGTTTGACCTAAGGGTTTGGCCTGTGTGTTGATACATCAATCAATCACTTTTGCCTTTTATACTCGTATATAATACATTATTATATAAGCGTTAAATGAATTGCCATTTCCAAATTGCAAATCCCTTCTTTACATATTTTTTTCTGCGTTGTTGGTGCATGTTGCCGTTTCTTGAACAGCAGGCTCCGGACTGCCATCACGTGAAGGGTCCGGCGTCGTCTTGCACACAGCATCGCGTACCTCCTGTAAGCGACGTCTCTCCTCAGCCACTTTACGATCCAGTTCCGCCACTGTATTGACATAACTGTATTTTAGATACACACATTCAAATTTTTCTATAGGTGGTAGAACCTTTATGGTTCGACCGGGTTGGTGACCACAGATAATATTAGTCTTTGTTAAGTTTGTACGTAGATGTGCATGGGCGGCAGTGAACACTTCTAGCACCAGGTGGCCTGCATGCTCGTTCGCTTCTACTACAATATAATTTTTTTTATTAAATAACGACCAAACTAACCTAACAAGAATGTACCAGAATACTACGTTATTAAATTTAATATATACGTACTATGTTTCTGTGCTTGACGTTGCTTGTTTAATAGTTCAATTTCCAAAGAGTCTATCCTTTTTTGAAGTGCCTCTTCTTTGCTTAGTTTCGTCTTCCAAGTGCGGCACACTTTAAGATGAAGAAACGATAGTTCTTGCGCATCTAAGTCCTAGGATTAGAAGGTTTAGTGATATTAAAATTAATAATTCTAAATTTTGTGTTAGCAGAAAGTACCTTTTCTATTAACAGAGTAGAGCGTTTGCGTGTCTATAACGTTCTTTAAATTCCCTGTTATGAAACGTAACTTACACTTTACCGGACCTCCGTATCGAAATATTTTACCCGATTGCGCCAGAAAGAGTGTTATGTTTTTTGTTTAAATCTTTCAAAGTCAAAGACAAAATCAATTATTTTTATTCAAAATTATATTCATACAGAATTCTTTTTCTAAAAACAAAAATATAATATATAATATTTGTTATGGAGAAGAAACGGAAAGAAACTCCACGCGTGTACTTATACGCTTTTTATTTAAAATAAATATTACAGTAAAAATTCATCCCTTATATTCTTGCGGCGCTGTGGATACACTGCACCATGTATTACTTTCCTTATATATAATTTAAGTAGCTTTCAGCAAGTACCAGCAGCGAATGTTCAGTGACCTTTAGTGAAATTAATTGATTGTTTTAAAGCAATTTGTTAAAGGGTAACTATTTAGTATGAATTTCTCAAATATTTTATAAGGATCGGCAAAATAGATATAATCCATAATTGGATCCTTATTATTAGCAGGCGACTTAAATAAAGCAATAACTTTACTATGTTTTATTTCGCGACTGTTTACATATACGAGTTTAATATACTTACTTATTATACGCTATAAAGAAGCCGATTTAAGAACTTTATAGTTTTAATAGATTAATAATAACTATATTAGAAAAATCTTTTCAAATTCTAGCGCGACATCTTTATTAGCTGTTGTAATTCTTAGTCCTTTATCAGTATTAAGAGTTATTATATGGTTTAAAAAGTTACCCGTCTCCGCGTTATTTATTTACTTATTTTCCAAACTGTTTTCAGCTTTAAATAACATAATTTACAACTCATAAAATATTCACACCTCTATATTGTTTTTCGATATTTTGTTAGCAATATATTTCAAGTACGCATTTTCTGCTACTTTTCGTTGGTCTGCATCGACCTGTTCAAATATGTTCCGTATTGTATCAGATATATTCATGTCGAGTGAACATGTGCATGGACCATGTGATTTACTTTTCGGTTTGACGTTAAAAGCTTCTATATCGGTTTTAGAAAGCATTTTAGTTTCTATTTGAGATCGACCTTTTCTTTTTTTATATTCCGGCGAAGACATTTTAACTGGTTCCTGAAATATTGACATTACAATATTATGTAGTTAGAAACATTTGAAAAATGCATGTTCGTACGTTAAATACATATCTGTATTCATTACCTCATCATAGGCCATTAACGTACTATCATAGACTTTGATTTTGAGATTATGATTTTCTTTCTCTAGTTTTTCTACCTTACGTAAAGCTTCTATGCTCATGGTTCTTAAGTTTTCCACTTCATTTTCATGTATTTTAATAACATCTTGTAAAGTTTCTTCATGAAGATTTTGTATACTTTTTACTCCTTGATTATGTTCATTAATTATATTCTTGATATTGCTGTCATATTGCAACTTAATTGCTTCTATTCTTTTTTTATAGACTCTCTCAATATTTTCCAGTGACTGTTTTAGATGCCGTATTTTGTTTTCGTAATCTTCAACGGAGTCCATTTTTACTAATACGCCAAAATCGCTATTCACTTTTCGATGACTTTTCACATTCTTGTGAGCATTATTGAAATTCGGAATTGTAGCAAAATCAACCAGATCATCCGAAGATTTTGGCGACTGCAATCTATGGTGGTGCTTTTTGTTCATATTTGAACCATTTGGAAGAGATTTCAATTTATTGTATGTTGTAAGATTCTGTGGATCAGTTTCACATTTCATTGTATCTAAAATATATTGTAAACCAAAGTTTTTCGATTTTAGTGTCTCTTGACTATCATTTGTGTTCTGAGTTGATGATATCGTTTCGTTTGTATATTTATCATCAGAATATTCTACAAGTAAAACATTCGCTCCAACACGAGATAGTTTGTGATGAGAATCACTTCTAGGAATTTGTGTTTTCTTGAACGTAATACTACCCTTAAAAACACTGCTTGTCTCTAATATACTTGTATCTGTTTTGTTTGATATTTGATCCTTCGATTGCATTCCACTAACCTGGTTATGAAAGAATATATCATGAATTTTTTCTTCATGAGATAATTTATCAAAAGTGTCTGGAGAACCATATAATGGAACATTTGACGAGTCTATTTTATTATTAATGTTTGTGTCTGAAAATGTATTTCTTTTGGGTGAACAATATATATCATTTGCGTAAGATTCTATGGATTTATTATCGCCGTCTGAAGTGATGACTATCGAGGAACTCTCAGGTAAGACTCGTGGCAATTCAATTTGTAATTTGTGTTTAATATTATTCATTCCATTAAAGTAGTTATCGTTTTTTATTTGCGCAATACGGTTTGTTTGCTTAGTTATTTTTTTATTCCGTGCAGTTGAAAGTTCTATTTCATCACTGTCCTTATTTGATTGTTCTTGATCACATACATTCAAAAGATCATTTTTATAATTAGTTGCACTAATTTTGTTTCTGCTATCTTTATAAATTACAAATAAATCTTTATCCGATTTAGGTTTCTTGATGTTTATTATTTTTTTTCTATCATTTATTAAGTTACAAATACTGCTTGGACTCTCAAGTCCACTGATTTTTACGACATCAGGTCTTAGGTTTTTTTGAGAAGGAGTTATAAATAGAGGTCTTAAACTGTAAACATCTATTATATTTGAATTTTCAGCATTGTCACGATGAGATATTTTTTCCTCTAAAACGAAGTCACCTGTTATTATATTATTCTTTGTTACAATTTTTTCAATACTCGAATCTTGAACATTGCTAAGGCTAGATATTGAACATTTTTCTATAGGCCCGTTACTTAAATGTTTCATTTTATAATCTATATATGCAGTTTTGGTATCATCTGATAAATTCAGTTCGATATTGGCTCTAAGTATTTGGACTTCATTTAATGTGTAAGGTTCAGTTTTAGGCAATATTTCCGATATTACATCTTTATTTTTTATAACATTGACACTCTTAATATTAGTTTCATCATATTCTGTTTTATCTAATGTCTGTAATGAAATCGATTCCATTATTTTAGCTCCATTCCAAAGTTTTTTGAGAGTTTGAGTAGACTTATGATTGCAATCTTGAGTTACGACTTCAATTTCTGTCCCTACAGATTGTAAATGTTTATTCATAAAATTATAAAGTTTTTTCCTTAAATCTTCTATTTCTTTAGTTTTCTCATTTAGTGATAAATTAGCTTCTTTAATAAGAACTAAGTTTTTCTCATTTTCAACAGAATTACTTCGTATGATATCTTGTAACTCTGTAACTTTTAATATTGAAGTTTCATACATTTTTTGTAACGATTGTACATTACCCAATTTTGCAATATAATCTGTTTTGCATTTATTAATTTTATCTAATATGAGATTTTGATTGGATATTTCTGCTTCTAAATCACTTATTATACGCCTGTCTTCAGACATCTGTTTTTCATACTCATCTTTTTGTTCAAGTAATGTTTTTTCCAATTTATGTAGGTTTAAGATAGCTGCTTCTTTTTCATTAATTAGTCTTTGTTTTTCTTGTTCAACAACTTTTTTCTCTTCATCTGCTTTGTCTAATACAATCTGAAATGAATTCTGAACTTTAAGCAAGGTTTTTTCAAGCGATTTATTTTTTTCAAAGTAATTCATTATTTTGCTAATAGATGCAAGTATATCTTCAACGCTAGAATTCGTTGGTGATAATATACTGTCCCCAATACTATTTATTTCCAGTTGTCTTATATTATTGACTATTGCTTCCCTTTCATTTTGTAAATGTGTTATTTGAGATTTATATTGATTCAGATTTCGGACTGATTCTTCACTTTTTAGTTTAGTTTCAGACAGCTGATTTTCAAGTACTTCACTCTTGTTTTGATATTCTGCTAATTCAAGATGCATATTATGTATGGCTTTAGCATCTAAAAGAAAAAAAAATGTTGATGTAGTCAAAGGTAAACGTAATATTATTGATAAAATTAACAGAAAAATTAATTTTGTTACGGTGTGCTTCCATTTTTTTTAACGTTTGATCAATGTTTTGTAAGCTATTATCTTTCATTTGTTCACTAGACTTTGTGAGTTCGTCTAAAATGTCAAGTAATTTTCTGACTTCATCTTGCAGTTTATTTACATGATTTTCTAGTAATGATATTTTATCATCCCTGGCTAATAATTCTTCACTACGTTTGGAAATTACATTTTCCTGAAATTAATCATAAGTGATAGTTAAAAATAAACTGTTGTAAGAAGAACATACGAATAAAATAATTGCCTGCAACCCTTTTTTATAGACTACTGCTGAGCAAGGGTCTTTCTTCACAAGTGGAGAAGGTCTGATGCATCAGGAAAATAAGATAATATAATACCGAATCATATAATTTATCGCGTAGATTCTTTATTTTTTTAAGATTTTCACTTCTTTCTTGTTTTAGGATTTCCATTTCTTTTTTGATATTCAAAAGTTCTTGAGGGGTTTCCGAATGTGATATAAGCTGGAAAAAATAATAGTTTAAAAGTTGTTCAAAAGTAAAACAAAATACAATAAATATACGGTATTGATAAATAACCTTGTTCCCAGCATCATTGAGGGCTGTTTCTAGTTCTTCAGAGTGAGTTAATAAATTTTGATAACAGGAAGTCAGTTCTTTATTTTTGTTTTGTAATGTTAAGAGGTTTCTTGCTTGTATTTCTATGTCATTCTCCAGTTTTTTATTTTCTAATTTTACTTGATCATAAGCCCGTTTACAAGCATCCATTTCAGATACCAAACCTTCATAATACTTAATTTTATCAATTAATTCTAGACTCTCTTTTCTCATTGTGTCTAGATTTGTTTGAAAATTTAAGTTTTCATTTTGAAGTAGAGTTATACTACTTTTGTTTGATACTTCATGGTACTGGAGGGTTTTTATTTGGTTATGTAAGTCTAGGTTCTCTTTAATTTTACTTTTCAGAGTAGTCGTTAAATTATCGATTTCTGTAGTTTTATTACTATATTCTCTTTGTAATATATTTTTTTCCATCATCAGTTGCTCATAAGCATAATTTAAATTTGTAAACTCTTGTTTTAAGTTATGCATATGCTGTGATTCTTGACTTAAACGTTCATTTTCATTTTTCAAATCATTTACAGAGCTTGAAAGAAGGTGTAATTGTGACGATAGTGTATTTTTGTCTTTGACAACTCCCTCATAATTATTATTTAATTTTAGTTGACGTTCCTCGAACTCCTGTAGGAAAGTTTTACTATCATGTAGTTCTTTTTCTAATCTTATTTTGTCTGCCATTATACTATCATGAGACTCTTTAAGAGAATGAAGTTGTTGTGACACACTTTCAAGGTCAAGAAGTTTATGTTTTAATATAATACTTTCTTTTTTCAAAACTTCCAAGGATTTTTTATTTTGAATGTTTTCATCTTGTAATCTACTTATATTGGTAATGTTATCCGTTCGCAGTTTCTGTATTTCTTGTAACAAAATGGAATTTTTGTTATCGCGATCTGTAATATTCATTAAACATCTTTCATTTTCTTCAATATCATATCTATTAAAATTCGATGCATTACGTTGATATAAATCACTATTTGGTTCATCGTACTGCTCTATAAGTTTCTGACTATCTGTTCTGGCTAACTGTAATGAAAACAATGCATTTTTCTTTTCACTTTCTAGTGAAGAGAGATTTTTGTCAAAGTTTTCTGACATGTTTTGAAGTTGTATGTAGAGGTCTCTATTATCATTTTTTCTGTGTTCTAATTCTTTTATTAGGTTGTTTATTTCCTCAGACTTGCTATTTATTATACTTATAAAATTTTCAATATCATTTGATTTCGCATTCAGTTCCTTTGATAACGTCCTATTTTGTTCCTTCAATATTTGTAGTTCATGTTCGTATTGTATGGTATATTTCTCAAGACACACATTTTGACTTCGTATCGCTACATCATAGTTGCCTAGGAGGAAAATATTTTATAAGAAAAATAGGAAGAATACAAGGACAAAGATTTTGCTAAAAACAAAACTTTCAATCTAAAATCTAAAATCACGAGGAACAATTTCACACTTTGCAAATGTCAGTTCAGATAACCAATTTCTAAGTTCTGCTCTAGAGTTAAAAAACAATATAAGGATGAAATGTGTTAGTACGTCCCGTAAATAGTCAACTAACGGAATGTGAGTGATGCAGTGGCTCATTTAGCATAATAAACAATACAATTTTACTGTTCTAGGACTAGTACTTTTAAGGATTTTTTAAGTATTATTCTGAAATTTTTATACTCTATGTACACAAAATTTAAAAATTAACTTAAAAAAAATAAAAACAGGAATATAAAATAAAAAGGAAAACGTATGTGAATTTAAATTACATAACATGAAACGTAATATTTGACTGAAACTGGTGTCAAAAAAAGTATGACCATTATTTTAAAAATATCCACAGTCCACGGGGTATAATAATTGGATTTTCAGTTAAGCATTATAACCTCTCCCTTTTCTTTTAAAATTTTCATATATTATTAATAGAGTTTTGCTTACATCAGTTAGAAACATTGGAAAGTTAAAAAAGTAATTTCATTCGATTCATTCTTACTTTTCTCATCTTCTATTTCCATTTTCAATTCATTAATTAGTTCTAATTTGTTTTTAAACTCCTCATGTAGTTGCTGCTTTTCCTCCTCGTTACATATTAGCGCATTTTTCAAATTTATTATTTGTTGTTTTAGTGATTCGATTTCATCATTCAATTCCAGAGTTTTTGATAACTCAATATTGCATGGTATCTAAAATCATTTACGAATAGTAAAAATAAGCAAGAAACACACCACACACAATAAAAATTAAACGGAATATTCCATTAGTTGAAAAATATAACTCACTCCTCTAGCTTGTTCAAGAAGCTGATCTATCTGTATTGACAAACTTCTAATTTGTTGTTCTTGACACATAATTTTGCATTCACATTCTTTTAATTTGCACGTTAGAATATTTTTTTCTTTTTCAAAGGATATTGCCATGTCATTAAGTTTTTTTTCTAAGTCAAGATTTTCACATCTAAGGTCATCGAGAGCTTTTGATTTAATCTTATTGATTTCTGTTTCAGCTTTAAGTTGCGTCTCAATGTTAAATGTTTCTTCAGATAATACGAGGAATTTCTCTTTTAAAGCGTCTAAATCTTCTGAACGTTGTCGATACAGCTCTTTTTCATTCCACAAAAAATTGTATTCCTGTAATCGTCCTCTTAAGCGATCAAATTCTTTTTCTAATTCATCATACTGTTTACATTTCGTAAGCATACAATTTTTTTCGTATTTCAAATTTTCGTAGCAATTTAATAAATCTTCATAATTCGCTTGTAAATTCTTTAAACGGTAAAGGTTTTCAGTTTCGATGTTGTAACTATCAATTCCGGAACTTTCATCCATTGGATCATTCTCTACTTTAGAAGAAATGCTATCTTTACTTAAAATTTCTTTTATTTCCTGATTCTCCATTATATTTGCAACAAGTAGAGCCCGTTTACTATCCAAATTTGAATTTTTGGTTGGAGATGTACTCGTTAGGGCAAACGCTGTTTCTACAACTACTTGAGCTTGATAGCAAGAGCATTCAATATTTGTTTGATTCGGTGGTTCTTGAGAACAGGGTGAAATTAACGCCATGGAAAATTTTTCTAATACTTTCAATTTAAAAAGTATTTTTCCTTTTACATCAATAGCACGAGTGTCTTTTCCCGACGTCTACAAAGTACAATTATATAGATAGAGCGTGATATTTTGAAAGACATCAGTGAAAATGTTAAAAATGTATGAATTGAGCAATCAATTTTAATTTTACGATGGGACTGATCAAAATTACTCCCTTATTAGATTATTAAAAGTAAATCTCACCAATAAATCCAAATAGTCCTTATACTTCTTGTTTTGACAAAGTATACCAAATATTTTTTCCAATGCCGTATAAATGTGCGCATATATGCAATATGGCTCGCAAATATCATTCTCCATTACCTGCAACAAATAAAAACCCTCTACGGTGCTATCGTATATTTTTTATATGAATAGATGAAATAAGCGAAGGTGAGTAGCAAAACTTCATAAATATGTAATGTAATGTAAAAGAAAGGCCACACTCACCGCAATAGTATTTTGCATTGCACTTAATTTTGCATCCTTTGTTATTATAACATCTTGTAGGTCGTCAATTCTCGAATCGTGTGCAGCTGTAAGTATATTTCGCTGATTTATTACGACGTAATATGTTCGGGCATGTTTGTTATTTTTTAGGTTAGATTTTGTTTGACTGCTACTCGGCCGATGGTTAGTCATATGCAGTCAGGTATAAACACCTTCAATGCGGGGCCAATATTAGAGAACTTTCAGCTAGTGTGGTTGATGCCGAATCAGCCAAACCAATACTCAGTTACAGCGCGGTTGAGGCTTTATCTGACTCATGTTTTATTGGTTTGATAAATGTGTCATTATTTCATCAGGAATGTCGAAGTCAGTGTTATAGTTCCGTCATTTTAGTTAATAGTTAATATAGAACGGCACCCTATTTATCCTATAACAAAATATTTTTTGACTTTGCCATACGTCTGAAGGTTGAGCGTAGCCAGCTCCACTCACCATTACACACCTTTGTGAACATTCGTGGAATTCGCAAATTTGCAGTTTCGTAACGATTCCTTTTCCTTCGCCGTAAAGCGAGTGATAATAAATTTGTTAAATTCGAAAATTCAGAGCTTTGCGCCTGGGACTCAAACCTAGATAAAAAACCTCAAGGTCTCATACTGAAAAAGAGGTTTACGCTTTTTCTATGTATAGAGAAACTCGATATCGAGCGCTCACTGAGTAAACTATTAAAACTCGTACTAGGGCCACTCGTGTAATTCGTACCACATACTTGTACATTGCAGTAATTCTTGTATTAGCTCGACCAAACTAAGAATAGGAATGAAAATGACCTTGAATTGAATGAATTCGGCCATTTTGTGACGTACGCGCTGTTTAGAAAAAAGAAGAGTTTAGAAAAGAAAAAAAATAATTTAAAATAATATGTATGTAAAGAATAATAATATTAAATCTTTTAATTTCATAAGAGCCTTTTGGACATTTTCAAAGTAGTCAAAAACTCAAAATCATTGCCAATCGAGATGGCGTCTATTGGCGACACACGCCGCGGCAATCGTTGTTTTATCAAATTTCAACATTTAACACTATATAACTTTTTACATTCTAGACATGATAAACATTACTTTTCAGGTAAAACATTTCAGTTAAAGGTAATTTTCATTCCTATTCTTAGGTTGACCGCATAATATGCGATTTCCATTAGATAAACAAAATACAATTACATGTGCTTGCATCGCGTGGCAGCACAGGGCTTGACTGAATTGCTTTGGATTCCATTACTGTCGTGGGTTCTTTTCCAAATTCCCACTGCAATAAAATTAAGTTTTCGTGCCTCATTAAACAAGATAATCGGGTTTCATGAAATCTTTATATTTTTTTATGTATCTAATGATGATGTATATGTATGTATATCTTAATGTAAATTGGTCACATGGATCAATAACTGATCAATCAATGTCAACTTGTTCATATTATAATCACGGGTACTCACAGGAACTCACGGTTACTGGTACGTGGGTACGTGGTTATTTAAGGACCCGTACTTAAATGAATTTTGATAAATTTTGAAACTTAGCCGTGACCACAATCGTAACTAAAATCACTTATCGTAAGAACCTATGGGTAGTGATACTCTTACATGAATTTATGCGACGAAATTATATTAACATCAAATGTCAACTTAAATTAAGTCCGTCTGTGAATTATAGACGTACGTTATGACATTATATAGGACATACATCGCAAGTAGAATCGCGTCGTGTTACGTATAACGTCTGATAGCATAACGTTAGTGTAGGACACGCCACTACGGTCTTTAGAGACACTATCTTCAGTAAACATACGACATAGAAGAAGAAGCGTAGGGCCCTTCGGACACTTCTCCCCCTTCACTTACTCCTCAGACACTTCGGACACTTCTCCCGCTTTACCCAGTCCTCAGACAATTCGGACATTTCTCCATTTTCACTTATTCTTCAGACACTTCGGACACTTCTGCGTCATCATTTACTCCTCGGACACTTGTCCCACTTCACTTACTCCTTAGACAATTCGGACACTTCTCCCTCTTCACTTATTCCTTAGACACATCGGACACTTTCTTACTTCTCAGGAAAGTAATTCGTGTACGAACGACTTCAGTAACCCTTAGTCCTGCTTGACCAAGTCCTACCTGGAGCTGTGCATAAGACACGTCCATAATTGTCCTCTCCTTAAATGTAAGTCAATGAGTATGTGCGACGTTCTTTCCATGTGTTTTCTTTTTATTTGCGAATGGCCTCTCGGTCTTTTCGTCACTTTTCCAATGTCAAGTAAATATTTACATCTAGTTTGTCGGCGATTTAACAGAAAGGAGGCTAAGTACAATTAAAGTTGGAACCAGTCGGTTGGTTAGTTCAGTAGTCAGTAAGTAAAATCAGTCAGATAGTCGCCGTGATCGAGTAAAGCGATGGCTACTTTACCAGAACTTTTCAAATGGAGTTTTAGAGATAACTTGCAAAGCCATGTTTTTGCACTGTATTTCCATTTCACATACACATTAATTAGAATAAAATGGCAGCTCAAAAATACACAAACAAAGAAAATAAAATAAGAGTGCACATCACTTCACTTTCTGGTTGCCGCCGAAACATTTTTCCCACTTTCGTTTGGGTTTAGATTTTCGCGGCATTTTCTATTTTTCTTTGTTGGCAAAGGTAGTAAACTAATTCATCCTAGAGTTTTATAATAGTTTTTTCATCTTTTTCATAAGTTATATTTGCATAATAATTTAATATTTTTTGTCAGCCATTTATAAGATTATAAGAGAGATTACAATTTCTAACAAAGCATAATGTTAATTTATGCCTTTGTCACTTGCCACAGATTTTACTTAAGAAAAATAATAGTCATATTGATAAATGTCAAAATACTGTGATGAATTTGATTGTTTGTAATGTAAGGACAAAACTCGTTAGAAAGTGTCAATAAAATCATTGAAATTAACGTAATTAGTATAAAGTGAACTTTATGAAAGATTACTATATTCGCTCAAGAAATTTATGATATATTTTGAAGTCATTGTAGGCACTACACATCTCATATAGTAGTTAGCCTTGAAGTAGATGTCATCTAAATGAGTGTTGTTTATTTTACATTTTACTGATATTAGTCGTAATTTCGCGATTATATGGCTCTGATATTTGACTTATGTGTTGTAACCACTTCGAGGAGGCATGTTTTATCCACGTATTCGGGAGAAAGGTTCCAGTTTAGTAGTTGTCAGCTGGACTTATTTGGTCGTGCTGTGCGCTGCATCTACGGCGCCCTGCGACAAGACGCGCAGGGTCTTTACCGAACAGAGCGGAATTATCACCGATGGACCCAGTAATTCTAACTACACTCAAGTTAGTGTGCACGGTACAATAAACTTCGTTTGACCGCAGATCAGGAAGTGTTAATTAAACTGCTGCTATTTTCAGGATTCACATTGCGAATGGCTAATAAAAGCGGCCAACAAAAGTCAGTACATAACGCTAAGTTTTATTCGGATGGGTACAGAATGTTCCTATGATTATGTATTTGTATATGATGGTGATTCGTTTGATGCCCCATTGCTGGGTAGTTTCAGTGGGAAAACTGAACCCCAAAATGTAACTGCGTCTAGTGGATATGTAAGTATAAAACTTTTGTGTATGAATTTTTTACGAATTTCATCAGTCTACATTACTAACTTGATGAAATTATTGCAGATGTTAATACTATTATATAGTGATACAAATTATGTTCTCGATGGATTCCGGGCTACCTATGCCATATACAATTGTCCCAACAATTGCACAGGTAGAGGGGTGTGCATCTCCAACAAGTGTTTCTGTGTGGGTACATGGGGCGGACCAGACTGCAGTGTTGAACTTTGCCCTAACTCTTGTTCGGGTAATGGACAGTGTAAAGGAGATAGATGTTTATGTAAAAAAGGGTATGTATGTGTGTATATATTTATTTAAGCTGTCTTTTCTATTGTTAAAATTACTTTAGAATCATTTCTTCATATTTTTCCAGTCATGTTTTCCTACTTCCTACTTTGTACCTCAGTATTAAGACAAGGTTACAGATAATGAAGTAATGACTATGCGCACTCTATAATGTGTAGTAATTAAAAGCACAATGAT